>JAWZYT010004615.1:5000-7500 GCA_034508575.1 Petrolisthes manimaculis
ACACACACACACACACACACTAATCTCTTAATTACTCTAACATTTACACACAACTAGGCTATATCCTTCTCTCTCACACACACACACACACACACACACACATCTCTTTCATGTCCTAGTCAAAAAATTGGAGATAAACCAAGAAACGTATATATAGTAAATGTTAAAAACTTTCATTAATTTAGGGATTCTGTGATGTAGCCTAGCCTAGTAAAAAAAATAGAAATAAACCAAGAAACGTATATATAGTAAATGTTAAAAACTTTCATTAATTTAGGGATTCTGTGATGTGTGTAGCCTAGTCAGAAAATTGGAGATAAATCAGTCTTTTTTTTAAATACTACTACCACGAAACACGACAAACTTTACTTGGCTATACTGTAGAGAAAGGAGCTTGTTTGTTTCTTTGCATTAATAAGATAGGTGTGTTTGTGTGTATATGCTACAAGAAAGATATGTGTGTGTGTGTGTACAAGAAAGAGAGGCATAATGTGTACAAGAGATAAGTGTGTGTGTACAAGAGATAGGTGTGTGTGTGTGTACAAGAAAGAGATAGGCCTAATGTGTACAAAAGATAGGTGTGTGTGTGTGTACAAGAAAGAGATGTGTGTATTTACGAGTAAAAAATAAATTGACTCAAATTATTTAGGGATGAGTCTAAAGCAGGAGACGCCAAACAAGAACTGTACAGACACAAACATAATAATTATATATACGTCTTCTGTAGTTTCCTAAAAGTTATAAAGTTCTCATCTCCTGTACACAAAAGTCAGTTCTCGCCCAGACACTGTGACGTCAACATGTTCCCTTGCTCTCTCTCTTTCTCTCTCTCTCTCTCCACGTTGCCACTGTTGACCACGCCTCTCTCTCTCTCTCTCTCTCTCTCTCTCTCTTTTAATCATTCTCATACTTATTTAACGATACACACTTGTGCCCATTCACACACTCATACGATCACTCACATACACTCCTTTCCCCATACACACATTCACACACTCATACTCATTCACTTTCCTCATACACACACACACACTCATTAGCTACACACCACCTACACACACGATCATTAATTCAAAAATATAAATACACACACACATACAGACACACACATAAACAAACAACACACAGACAATGATTAGGCTACGGTATCCATTTTTTCTCTTGGCTTTCGTTCTTTGTAAAAATAGTAAAAATAAGATGTCTATCACTAGTTTTCTTCCAGCTATTAATATCTTCAAGTGTAATGCATTATTATGTCAATATATTTGGAACAAAGCTGGACTACATTCTCTGGATCTTGATATAGCCTATGTATAGTATAGTCTTATAAACATACACGTGTACATCTATTTATTATTATATATATAACCCCACTAGGCTATATCTCTCTTGTAGGTAAAGTCATGGTCTAATGTACTGCAACACCTTCCAAAAAAATGATCCGAAACTATAGCTGTTGGTGTGTGTAATTTTGGTTCATAAAATTAACTCAAATAGCTCGCTTTTATTCACCAGGTTGCAGTACATTAGACCATGACTTTACACACACTGATAGAGCACCTCTCTCTCATCTTCAACTGTCCCTCCTGTCATTCTATTTCTTTCGTGCTTGCTGGAGAAAAAAAAAAAAAAAACAGCTAATGATTTGAGATAGAGAATACACACACACACCTATTTCCTCGAACACACACATACGCCTTTCTCTTTCTTGTACAGTTGGCAAAAGGAATTTTTACACAGGCTACAATTATGAAAAGAGATAATTATTCTGGAAGTTCTACAATGAATGGTCTACCAAGTGACTTAGGAATTGCATAACAACAAACCCAATAATAATGTTGTATTGCAGTTATACAGTGATACATTTTCTGTATTACAAACACTTGAAAATAGCAGTGTGTGTACGAATTCTTGTGGCCAACAGTACACACACACACACCTAACTTGTAAATACACACAACCATCACTTTCTTTGTGTAGGATACTGTACATATATAAATACACACACACACCTAACTTGTAAATACACACAACCATCACTTTCTTTGTGTAGGATACTGTACATATATAAATACACACACACCTAACTTGTAAATACACACAACCATCACTTTCTTTGTGTAGGATACTGTACATATATAAATACACACACACACACAGCTCTCGTACACACAGACACACACACACTCACCTAATGCTTGTGTACTCAAACACGCCTTTCTTTCTTCTGGACATACACACACACACACACACCTCTCTTTCTTTACACACACCTCAATCTCCCTCGTGCAAAAACACAACATATCCCTTTTGTACACACACAAAACCTATCTCTCACTCTTGCGTACACACAAATATCTCTTTCTCGTGCAAACACACACTCTTTTTCTCTTGTACATACACACGTATATATTTCTTGTACACACACACACACATTTGCGGTATTTACACCCTAGAACTAAACTAAACCTATCCTTTACTTGACTTGTACAATGTATAC
>JAWZYT010004615.1:12500-20000 GCA_034508575.1 Petrolisthes manimaculis
ATAAACACAAAATATATTGTTTTTGTACTCACCAATTAGTACTTTGTCATTTCTCCTTTCATGTTAATAACCTCTTGCAGACGTCTAGGCATAGGGAGGGAGGGTTGCCATATTTGAGCAATCTAAAAAGATATACATACGGTCTTTTTCTAGTATAATTTCCAGTCCATTATACTCTGAAAACAGAAAAAACCACTGATTGTAAGCAGCAGCCGTAGTATTCACTCTAACTATTGTTACTGTACGTGGAAATAATGGCTACAAACCCACAAAATATGCATTCACAATCGGATTTCACACACCTTACTTGCCTCGTATCACGGAGATTCAAAACTGATGTTGTCGTTTGTTGTGAACTGAGCTGGAGTTACGACGAAAACTGAACACGTTCTGTTCGGAAGTTTTGTTGCCGCCTCTGTCCTCGAATCCTCAATTCTTCGCCTCTCTCTTGATGCATTTATATCATTTATATCATAATGTCTCCCCAAATCAATCTAAGAAATTATGAAACTTGAAAATCCGGACTTTTGGCGATTTTTCAAAAATCCGCCCGGACAGTCATTTGAAGTCTAAAAAGGAGGACATGAACGGGTAAAATCCGGACGTATGGCAACCCCCGGCCCCACTGTGAGGCAGCAATAAGTTGTTAGGATACTGACCTCTGCCAAACGTAAGGTGAAAAATAGGTTTAAAAGATACTAAGGTTGTTTATATTGTTAACTTCAGTTGTGACACATTTTCCCTTCCATGTTGGTGGTAGTTAGTATCTTTGTTTGCCGATATTGTACTGTATGTATGTATGTGTGTGTGTATGTATGTGTGTGTGTGTGTGTGTGTGTGTCGTGGCAATATATTTGAAGGACTCATTTACCTCCAATTAATATTCTGTCAGTTAATTATCCTTCTGTAATAAATACTTATAATCCCTACAAACAGCTATGATGGATACTAATATATTTAATGTTGCATCAATAGTTGTCGCAATATCTTTTTTGGCAACTGTACATGCTGATTGTAAATTGTTTATATGAATCCCAGACCTTAATCACTATCAAATTAATAATATTTCACCACACACACACACACACACACACACCATAATAGTCTCACCATAAAATTCTACACTATATTCATTTTCTTATACGGACTTGGAGATATACATGTATGGATAACTCATACAAATTATTTAACAAATGTTTTATAATAATTAGGATGCTATTGTTTTTAGTACCCACATCTTACCTACCTACCTACCACCCACATCTTACCTACCTACCTACCTACCACCTACATCTTACCTACTTACCTACATACCACCCACATCTTACCTACCTACCTACCTACCACCCACATCTTACCTACCTACCTACCTACCACCCACATCTTACCTACCTACCTACCTACCACCCACATCTTACCTACCTACCTACATACCACCCACATCTTACCTACCTACCTACCTACCACCCACATCTTACCTACCTACCTACCTACCACCCACATCTTACCTACCTACCTACCTACCACCCACATCTTACCTACCTACCTACCTACCACCCACATCTTACCTACCTACCTACCTACCACCCACATCTTACCAACCTACCTACCTACCACCCACATCTTACCTACCTACCTACCTACCACCCACATCTTACCTACCTACCTACCTACCACCCACATCTTACCTACCTACCTACCTACCACCCACATCTTACCTACCTACCTAACTACCACCTACATCTTACCTACCTACCTAACTACCACCCACATCTTACCTACCTACCACCTACATCTTACCTACTTACCTACCTACCACCCACATCTTACCTACCTACCTACCTACCACCCACATCTTACCTACCTACCACCCACATCTTACCTACCTACCTAACTACCACCCACATCTTACCTACCTACCACCTACATCTTACCTACTTACCTACCTACCACCCACATCTTACCTACCTACCACCCATGTATGCATTTATCATGATGTCACACAGGGTAGTGAAGATACCGGGTAGTGAAGATGTCCCATTTTATCACCAAATTGTTATTTTTTGAGCGTTTTTGAAAGTTGGAATTTTAATTAAAGATACATTGATTGATTGATTGATATGCCTATATATTTATTATTAGTTCCAGTTTATCTATAAAATTATATGGTGTAATATTTTGTAATAACCACTATACTAACTTAACTAAAATGACAGAGCAACAATTACAACAACAAGAAGTTTTGAAATAGTTTAAAGTTTTGATTTTGGGAGAGAGTGGTGTTGGTAAGTCGAGTTTATTGTTACGTCTCACAGATGGACAATACGACGAAGAGAAACATTCCACCATCGGGTTTGACTATAAGGTAAAAACGATGACTGTGGCTGGTAGGACCGTATAGCTAACCCTGTGGGACACCGCTGGGTAGGAAAGATTTCGTTCCCTCACGCACAGTTTCTACCGAGGTGCCAACGCGGCGATTCTAGTCTACGATATTACCAACAGAACATCCTTTTTCAAGTTAAAAGACTGGGTGAGGGAGTTAGAATGTTACACTAACCCTAATGAAGACTGTGTTAAAATGATTGTGGGTAATAAAAACGATTTGAAAGACATTAGTCAAGTGAATAAGGATGATGTACTGACTTACGCTCGTCGCCAGGCTATGTTGTACACTGTAACCTCTGCCAAAACGAATGAAGGTGTACAATGTGCCTTCCAGGAACTTGTACTCAAGATTATACAAACGCCAAGCTTGTGGGAACAGGAGGAGGAAGAGGAGGAGCCATTCAACGTAGCCGAAACTCGTGAAAATGAAGAGTTGTCATGTTTTAACTACACATGTCCCCTGTTCTGATAAAACTATGGATACAGTGAGGGTAAATAGTACAGCTATAGTGATACTTAAGATATAAATAAAGATGTATGTTTGCAAGTTTGTTTTGTATTGTGTATATTATGCTTCCCCTGTATATTATTATATGAGGGGTGATTGATTGGTGGATATTAGGGTTGTCAACATGGAGGTCCTATAGCGCCAGAAAAAAGGTGATAGAGAGGTGTGACAGCAAGGAAAGAGAGAGAGAGAGAGAGAGAGGTGTGACAGCAAGGAAAGAGAGAGAGAGAGAGAGAGAGGTGTGACAGCAAAAAAAGAGAGAGAGAGAGAGAGAGAGAGGTGTGACAGCAAGCAGGAAGGAAATAAAAAGAAAAGAGGGACAGTTGAAGAGCTGAAAGATGGGAACTATTTAGTCTGGTCTCTCACTGGCGACCTTCCTAGAATGGGAAACCCTCTCTCCCAGAAATCGGGGCAGAGCAGGAGCCGGAGCCCCCTCTATTATATGATGGTGTATAGTAAAGATATACAGTTGGCCATACATGAAGCTATACTCTGTTTAAAACTTGTGTTCCATTTTCCTCTATCTATCTGTCTCTATTTCCAAACTTTCAAAAAATCACAAAAAATATTCCATGTTCAATCCGTGATAAAATGTTTCATCTGCACTATCCGGTGTGGCAGCATGATGTGTTAACATCTTCACTATTAAGTGGAAGAGACATTGCCCTTTATATTTAGCAGAGATAAGTATTAACATCTTCACTACCTGGTGTAACATCTGAGCGTAGCGAGCAGCGCCGCAGGCAAAGCCGTGGTGGGCGAAGCCCAGTGCTTGTGTGTGTAAATATGAGTGAGCGTGTGTGTGTGTACATATGAGTGAGTGAGCGTGTGTGTGCATGTGTGTGTGTAAAATTTCTCTCATAGCCCAATAGCCTGTAGCCAAAAGTTGATTCTGTTTGTGTCCAGCAGTACGAGACATAATGGGGGTCTGTCCGTAACTCCGAGGAGGTGAGGTTCACCAGGTCTCCCCCTCATGTCCCACAAATGCTAAGCTTCACGTTCATCCCCATAAGTCCTCACTAAGACGGGAAGTTTATTATTGAGAACGAATCGACCTTCCTTGTGATGCTTGAAGTAATGTTGGAGATGGGCTTGGTTCAGAGGCTTACGTCTCCTGTAATGTCCCTTTCTTCTTTGCCATGTAAATTGGTGCCAGTCTAACTTGGGCACTTCCCACAGTCGCCAGGAGAAGCTGTTTTGTTTACTGTTATAAGGATCGTGTATTAATCCTGATTCCCCAACCCAGGAGAAGCTCTTTTGTTCATTGTTGTTATAAGGGTTGTGTATCAATGCTGATTCACCAACCATATTATCATCTCCTTCTGGTGCTCTTTGTCCTCTGTCTCTTTTCCCTATCGTGTTGTTTCTGCGTGGACGAGAGGGGCGATGTATAGACAAGTCACTGGAAAACTGCACCCACCACCAACCATAGATCACAGTCAAGAGCATCACAAAGTTCAAGGCAGTCACAGCCACACAGTTTGTCAATAAGTTCCCCTCGAGACTGCCAGTTTTGTATGCATGTATAATCTCCCTCGCCGTCGCTGGTAGAGTTAACAGGGAACCTAAGAGTCGCCCTGATATAGATACAGATGAAGAAGCAGACGACAGAGAAGAAGAAGGAGAAGGAGGAGACAAGAGACTAGATAAACCAGGAAAACAAGACAATGAACTATGTATCGAACCGTGTATCGAACTCCTCCAGGGGTTTTGTCGTTGATATTCCCGACTCTGTACTTCGTGTAAGATAGTATTTAGCGAATCCTATGTGTTATAACTCAACAACATCAATGCCAACACAAACCAACACGTGTTCATTGCAAACCTCATCCTCCTCCCATAATGAAATTTTTATATTATATTATTATTATTTTATTTTATCACCAAAATCAACACCGATGAAGTCAAAGTGAGATTATTATATTTTATTTTATTTTACATTCACCCAAACATAATAATGAATTTTTTATATTATATTATTATTATTATTATTATTTTATTTTATCACCAAAATCAACACCGATGAAGTCAAAGTGAGATTATTATATTATTTTATTTTACATTCACTCAAACATAATAATGATTTTTTTATATTATATTATTATTATTATTATTTTATTTTATCACCAAAATCAACACCGATGAAGCCAAAGTGAGATTATTATATTTTATTTTATTTTACATTCACCCAAACATAATAATGAATTTTTTATATTATATTATTATTATTATTATTATTTTATTTTATCACCAAAATCAACACCGATGAAGCCAAAGCGAGATTATTGAATTTGATTTGATTTTACATTATTGTATTTGAAACTTATAATTACAAAATGACATTACGAGATTTATTAACCGAGGCACACAAAAGTTGATATTATTAAGTGTATAAAACGTGTGTATTTCTCGAATTACATGAATACTGTGTGTGTGTCGGTGAAGAGGGTGTATATTTCCTTCTGTTATACATGCTTATAGTCCCTACAAATAGTTGTGGATATGTATTACAGAAGGATATGTATATTTCCTTCTGTATATACATGCTTATAGTCCATATACAAATAGTTGTGGATATTACTAGGGTTAAAGTTCTATCCAGATTTGTCGCAATACCTTTTTTGGCAACTGTACATACATTAAATTAAAGTATTTTGTTTCCTCCAAAGTCTCTCTCTCTCTCTCTCTCTCTCTCTCTCTCTCTCTCTCTCTCTCTCTCTCTCTCTCTCATTTAACCTTTAAAGGGAATTAAGATTAAATTTGTATCTCTCACACGTATGTATGTATGTATGTGTGTGAATAGTAACACGTGTCAACTACTGTGTATGTGTATGTATGTCTGTATAGAATCAACACTTGTATAATTTTTAGTAGTGAATCATCCTACACACACACACACACACACACACACACATGTACTGTATTTAACTCTGATTATAAACCTTACCTGAATCAATAATAATGTAAATGTATGTGTGTGTGTGTGTGTGTGTGTGTGTTAAATGTGTGTGTGTGTAAATATGAGTGTGTGTGTGTGTGTGTGTGTGTGTGTGTAAATATGAATGAGTGTGTGTGTGTGTAAGTATGAGTGAGTGTGTGTATATATATGTATGTATGTATGTATGTATATGTGTGTGTGTGTGTGTGTGTGTATGTGTGTGTGTGTGTGTGTGTGTGTGTGTTATTTTAATTGGTACTTTCTTTATCTTTTAATTTTGATATTAATTTTGGTATTATAATTATGATGATGGGGGGAAAAAATTACTCTCTCTCTCTCTCTCTCTCTCTCTCTCTCTCTCTCTCTCTCTCTAGAAGGAAGTAGAAGGAAAGGAGGGACAGGGAGAAAGTGATAAATAGAAGGAAAGGAGGGACAGAGAGAAAGTGATAAATAGAAGGAAAGGAGGGACAGAGAGAAAGTGATAAATAGAAGGAAAGGAGGGACAGAGAGAAAGTGATAAATAGAGAGATATAAAACAGTTTTTTTTATCACACCAATAAAAATAAATAAATAAACAGATTAAAAAATAAATAAATAAATAAAAAATAAACAGATAAACAAAAAATAAAAATAAATAAATAAACATATAAAAAATAAATCAATGAATAAAAAAAAATAAAAAAATCGAATGCCAAAATCACAAAAAAAAAAAAAAAAAAATATCCATTGAATACACACACACACACACACACACACACACACACACACACACTGAATACATTAATAAATACATGTGGAACACTCCTTTATACACACACACACACACACACACACACACACATGCGTACTGAATACCTTACATAAATAAATAAATAAATATATACATAACCTTATTTATAAATCTACGTGGTTGGTTGGGATTGGCTGTACGTATGTATGTATGTATGTATGTATGTATGTATGTATGTGACTAATTATAGGATGTATACTGTATATATATAAACTCCTGCCCTGATCTTTTCTAGTTAATATACTTTCAGACACACATCAAGGCACATCAAATTAATACACTCTTATAAGGTATTTAATTATTATATATATAGACACAGACATACACACACACACACAGATAAAACCTAATCAAACCCATACACACTCTATAAGGTATTTAATTATTATATATATAGACACAGACATACACACACACACACAGATAAAACCTAATCAAATTAATACACTCTAAGGTATTTAATTATTATATATATAGACACAGACATACACACACACACACAGATAAAACCTAATCAAATTAATACACTATAAGGTATTTAATTATTATATATATAGACACAGACATACACACACACACACAGATAAAACCTAATCAAATTAATACACTCTAAGGTATTTAATTATTATATATATAGACACAATTAAAGGCATATCAAATTAATACACTCTAAGATATTTAATTATTATATATAGATACAATTAAAGGCAAGTTATTAATTTTTAAGATGGAAAGAACAAAAATAATAGTGTTCTGTTGTTGCTTGGAATAGTTTGGAGGATTCAGTTGCTCCATATGATGATTATATATATATACTTGATTAATGAAGCCTATGTCCAGTGTCGGATCATATAAAAAAAAAAAAAAAAAAAAAAA
>JAWZYT010004615.1:25000-40000 GCA_034508575.1 Petrolisthes manimaculis
TATATATATATATATATATATATATATATATATATATATATATATATATATATATATATATATATATATATATATATATATTTATATATATATATATATATGCAGTAACTTCAAATACACCATGAAGCAAATAGATGCAAAACAACCACTGGAGAAAGGAAACAGGAACAGTGAGTACTTTCGTTTAATACATCTTCAGACAGAGTCAATACAAGGGTGGCAAGTCAGAGTATATATACACACACAGGCAAAGGGGGAGGAGCATCTGGCCCGAACTCACCTCACCTTTTCATTACTAAATCTGTTAATATTTTGTCACACCTAAAATGTCCATAGCTCATGTTTACATTTTTATCATATGTACCAGAAATTATACAAGACTCAATAACATTTCTTTCATAAAAGCATTTTGTTTTAGCTATAACCTTACTTTGGACCCAACTGATATGATGATCCTTAGTTGCTTTATGCTGAAATAAACCACTCCTCTGTTGACCTACTTTCACACTATATTTATGCTGTGATACTCTTGTTTTTAAGTCTTTTCCAGACTGTCCTATATAAAAATGGTCACAATCACGGCAAGGAATTTTATAAATTACTCCTGATTCACTTTCTGGACTATTCCTAATTAGAGATTTCTGAACAGTATTGCCATATTTAAAAACTACTTGTACATTAAGTTTCTTTAACACATGAATACAATCCAGAAAGTTTTCATGATATGGAAGAAGAAGCACTTTAACTTGCTGTTGTTGATTTGTCCTTTCATCTTTTCCTGAGTAATAGCGTTTCTTGGCTTTATTATGACATTCATTGAGAACAGTCAATGGATATTTTAACTTTTGTCCAATTTCTATTGTATTTGATTCAATGTATTCAATGTATTTGAGGGCATATAGGATTTCAGACCGGGAGTTCTTAGATAATGAGTTAAAGACAATTTTAGAAATTTTGATGATTATTTGAGTTAATTGAACAAAAACGATAATACTGAAAGTACACAAACGCCACAGAGTTAAAGACGTGTTACCAGTTTACCACCCACACACTATTATTATTATTATTAGGGAAGTGGCCAGTAAGAAGTATTTTCCTGATGTGTTACCACCTACTATTATATATACACATTCAGGAAGTGGACCTCTCTCTCTCTCTATCTCTCGTATACAGGAAGCAGCTGAAGAAAGAAGGAAGAGGAGGTAGCGGAAGTATTGATTATATTATACCTAGAGAAATAATATTAATGCAATGTGTAAACTGTTATTGATTACTCGTATACCCTTATAGTGGGAGCGAATTTGGTTATAAACATGCTAAATATCAGTTGTGACCAATGTATGAACTTTAAAACGTAGAAATATAAATCCGAAACAAAGATAAATGTGTGAGCAGTAAATGGCAAGGAGGAAACATGACGGGAAACATGTCTATAGCTCATCTTGCACTCGGGTATGGAAACTATTTTACTTATTAAACATGATTGATACATTATTTTGCTAAAACTACGAATGCAAATCAGGTAGTGTATATTTAAACATTTATATACTCTTTCATATCAATGTAAAATAGTCAAATAAAGGGATAAATATTGAGATAAGAGATAGAGACGGGGCTAAATTACCAAAACAAAGAAGCAGCTGATGATGGCGGCCAATAACTAAGAAGGAAGGAAGGGAAGAAAGTGACCCTGACCATTCATTATTACTTACACTGTCAAGGTTGTTCCTCCCTCTACCACCACCACCAACAACAACACAAATACTTCCTGTGTGTGTGTGTGTGTGTGTGTGTGTGTGTTTACTGAGGAGAAGGAGAAGATATCAGTGTTGGTAATATACAGGTGAGATACACACGTCATCTCAAAATATATTTACTTATAATATATCATGCCTGGTAAGTTAATTATCTACTCATTTGGGGGAATAACACCTTTATTTATTTATTATTATTGTGTTCCAATAGTGTGAAGATGTTATATATATACAGGAAATAACTTGACACATATCCAATATTATTTACGTACAATACATCATGCCTGGTAAGTTAACGGAATATTTTTACAAGTTGCCACAACTCGATTTCAAAAATGTTACTATTAGCAGTGTTTATATTTCACTATTACAAACCACTTTTCTATATACCATTTCTTCTGCAAATGTTGCATAACAGTAATTACCTCTTATAGTTAAATCCTTGTAGTCTGCCCAGGTTAAATCCCGGTAAGTCTGCCCCAATCCAGATTAGGTTAGGTGAGGTCAGGTGAGGTCTGACTAATTTCTACTGTATATTTTTTGAACAGAGTATAGCTTGATTTTGTCATCACTAAAACAGTCATTTTATTGCAGCCATGGAGGAGGAGGAAGTTTTGGTGAGTGTGTCGCCAGCCAAAACCTACAACAACACACCTCACACATTCAACAACTGTCTCCCTACACGCTGGAAGAGGAAAGCTTCAACCGAGTGTAAGGAAGGAACTCATTCACGGGGTATATTTTTGATGCAGCCTTTGTGTATTTTTAAGGAGGTGTGGGAGTAGGGGACAGGCTTGGGGGGTGTGGGAGTAGGGAGACAGGCTTGGGGGGTGTGGGAGTAGGGAGACAGGCTTGGGGGGTGCGGGAGTAGGGGACAGGCTTGGGGGGTGCGGGAGTAGGGAGACAGGCTTGGGGGGTTTTGGGGGGTGCAGGAGTAGGGAACAGGCTTGGGGGGGTGCGGGAGTAGGGGGCAGGCTTGGGGTGTTTTGGGGGGTACTGACAGAGGCAATGAGTTTTGATGAGACTTGCCCATATCCGCCTGGGGCACAAATCCCAGGACCTCTCCGACTCAGAACTTAACTAAGTTTTTGTTATGTATGAAAATTATATGATTATGATACATATTTGTTTCAGTGTCTGGCTTACCACTTCACAACCTCACACATCTCCTGAAAGACTTGGAAACAATTGTACAAGGTAACTCATCTGTTTTTTTATTCTTGTATTGATTAATTAATTTTGATTTAACCTTAATACTTTCTTAAACTACACTACTATAAGAGTTAATCATTACTGAAAGGTCTGACATTATCATTGTATTGCCAAGAAAGGTAAAGATTCAATACATCTTTTTCAATAACACAGAAACATAAAAATAAAGAAAAAAAGCATAAGGTCTGTTTTCCCAGTTCTTGACTCTCCAGCCCATTTTTAATACCATTTAATTTTTTTACAATTACTACATTTTTTTTAAAGTTTGTTCCGCTCATCCACCACCTCAATGTATTACCAAACAAGTATTTTTCTATTTTGTGTCTAAAATAGGATATCCCGGTACAGACGTGAAAAGTGCAAGTGATTGTATGAGAAAATGACAAGTGTTGGCAGGATTATACTATTTCTCAGTCCCCTTTTCACCTCCATACTCACACTTCTACCCTTCATAATCCTTCCCAATGATCCTGTCTACCCTTCATTGCTCTCTCCCTAATTTCTCCTTCCATACTTCCATGTTTACACATAACTGTCCCCAGATACTTAAACTCCTTCACTTCCTCCATCCTCACACCCCTCAGAGTTATCTCACACTTCGTCCCAGTTGCTACTTTCACTCTGTAAGGTGTAGCAAAGTCAATCACTTCAGTTTCTGTTCTTTCAAATACCATCACTTTACTTTTACTAACATTCATCTTCAGTTTCCTTCGTTTACACACAAAATGATAACCATCTATAATATCAGCATAATGTTCTTCCCAACAGATGCTTCACGTGAGTTGGTAACACTGTTACAGGAGCGCCAGGGATTACAGGAGGAAGTGGATATCCGTTCCATAACCATCGAACAGCTCCTCAAATTTGCAGAGAAAAAACAATTGCAGATGGGTGAGCCATTTGCCATCCAGATGAGTGTGGTTCATAGCCACTGTAGCCACGGTCAACAAACTGAGAGTAGCCTTGGCTAGCAGCGACCTGGACTGGTGGCGACCAGGACAAGTGCTGGTCTGGGTTGGTGGTGGCCCAGGTTAGCAGCTGTGTGGTGTGCTGGCAGTCTAGGTAAACAATGGATGGGAACTCACATGACACAATTGGGTGGTTTGGTTGATGATGGCTTTGATTCTGATGTGTGGTTAGATGATGATGATATACATGAAGCCGGGGGACGGTAGTACTGACGGTTGTAATCTTTGTGTGTTGTAGCTGCAACTAAGAAAACACCATGTAGCTTTATTTATAGTAGTTTATTTTAGTCAATACAGTAGTATATTCTTTTTTGTATTAGTAGTTGATACAAATGCTTTTATTTTTATTTAATGAAGTACAGTGTGTATGCCGTTCCCCGAAAATTACAGCAGATATTTAAAAAGTTGGGAAAAGTTACCATTAATTTAATTAATGAATTGTATAAAATTTATGAAGATAGGTTGTTGGCTGCTTAAGTTTGCATCTGAAATTGATGAAATTCATTAGCTAAGGTTAAGAACCATGACATATCATGACTTATGTATTTCCTTACTGCTTACTGTCACACCTCTCTATCACCTTTTTCTGGCGCTATAGGACCTCCATGTTGCCAAGCCTAATATCCATCAATCAAATCATGACTTATGTAGCTGCTATGGAAACCAGAGACCTTGAACTCTATAAATTGTGATAGTTTATATTGTAAGTTGTTCCTGTTTCAAGGTTTCTCATACATTTCCATTCCTTAAAGAGAGACTTTCACACATAAAGAGTAGAATCAAGAGACACTTCTTTAGAGACACTTGACACTTAATGACCCTGTGATTGTGTATGATAATTGGAGACTTCTGATTCCTCCTAACAACACTATGAAACAAGCTCTTTCCCTATAGGTTGGTGTTTCGTGGCAATATTTGAAGGACTCGTTTACCTTCAATTTTCTGACTACATCACAGGGTCCCTCAATTCTGAACAGTGTGTGAAGATTGTATGTAAACAGACTTATAACAGTTATTTCAAGATTATTTCCAGTCGTCCATGTTTGGTGAAGTGACGGGAAATTTCATACACATTGAAAGTTTGTCACACATTTGACACACTTTTTGAACTCATATGATGCACCTGTAGTGACTCATAGTGACTCATAGTGACTCATAGCAACTCAAATAGTGACTCATAGCAACTCATAGTGACTCATAGCAACTCATAGTGACTCAAATAGTGACTCATAGCAACTCAAATAGTGACTCATAGCAACTCATAGCGACTCAAATAGTGACTCATAGCAACTCAAATAGTGACTCATAGCAACTCAAATAGTGACTCATAGCAACTCAAATAGTGACTCATAGTGACTCATAGCGACTCAAATAGTGACTCATAGCAACTCAGTGACTCATAGCAACTCAAATAGTGACTCATAGTGACTCATAGTGACTCATAGCAACTCAAATAGTGACTCATAGCAACTCATAGTGATTCATTGCGACTCTTAATATTCTAATACTTATGTTGACTCAGGGTGTCACACAACCGTTACGAGTTGACTGTAACTTAAGAGTGACTGTATGACTGTGTTAGGAATCTACAAGTGTTACTGTCTGTTACCTGGAGTTGCCATTGAAACTCACTAATAACAATGAATATTTATCCTTACTTACAAATCCACACACACACACACACACACACACACACACACACACACACACACACACACACACACACACACACACACACACACACACACACACACACACACACACACACACATAATTTATAGATTTTTCCAACTTTTTCACAGCTATGCGACAAGTAGAATTATTGTTATACTCTTGACTTTACTCTTTCATGTGTAATATTCCCTTAATTAAGTACAGTATTAGCATTGTAGGCATTCGCAAGGCTTACTTTTACTTGAATAACATGTAGTGAAATCCTTGTTTACATGTATTCTTGATATACAGGATATTCATATATTGTAATGTACAGCCGGCGGCATAAATTCGTGTCCATTCCATGTCTTTAATAATGTTAATATGACCAGATAGTTGCATTCTGAACCAGTTTTTATTTCAACAACCACTACATACGTAATTTACCACATGTGAACTATATCTGTCATCTCTGCTTTTAAATTGTATCATAACATCACTTAAGGGGGAAGTCTTGTGTTGGTAAATCTGGAGCAACTGAATCCTCCAAACTATTCCAAGCAACAGAACACCATTATTTTTTTCCCTCTGGTCTTGTTTCCTTGGATACTTTGGAGGAATCAAGGCACTCCAATGTATCAAAAAAGTATTACCACCTTAAGCCAATACATATGCAGGTAGAAATGGAGCTAACTTATGCTGTCGACTGTACAGTATTAATATTGTATTGCCATGTGCTTGATTATATTCTTGCACCATCTCAAGGCCTACTGCTCATTCCCTCATACTTGGGCATAATTATAATAAACTTAACATTAGTTACAATGGTGTGTCAGTGATGTGGTGAATGGTGTGTGTTGTTTATTGGTGTGTTGATTTGGGAAGTGTGTTGTGATGTACCGGTGTTTATTTGTGTGTTTATTTGGGAAGTGTGTAGTGATGTACCGGTGTTTATTTGTGTGTTTATTGGTGTGTTTATTTGGGAAGTGTGTTGTAATGTACCGGTGTTTGCATTTCATACCTGATTTTTTATTGCACTCAGAGGAAGAAAGTGTAATGTACAAAAATATACTTTTCTGGTGTACGGTACATGGACCGTAATTACTCGATTGTAAGCTGCCACTCTATGTAAACCTAAAGACCAGTTATGATCTTGTACTTTAACTTGAAAATGGAGTCTCCTTGTTCGTGTTGTTTTAAGAGTTCGTGTAAATTGCATTTTTTTTTTTTTTTTCATGATACGCACTATTTCATATTCGCATAATTTAAACTCGTATAAAAAGAGAGGAGAGTATACTTTATGTCTGGTGTGGCACAAAAACATCCTGTTAACTCTATATAATGCTGTTGTTGTTGATGATTCCAAAATGAAGTACAGTAAGTAGACTTCAGACTTATAAAACTTAGGCAAAAGAACTTGTATGACAAAAAAAATTGAGGCTACACATTTCTATCCAAAATTTAGAGTGTCTGTACAAATTGGAATTTTTTTTATATTCAAGTAATACAGGTTTTGTATTTGAAGAAAGTGCTGCTTTTAATCGGGTAAATACGGTATTTATGTATTTTATTATTTATATTAATATTATGTATTTTTGTTGAATATCTCACATGAAATTTCACTTAAGTGAGGTTCTTTTTATTCCCGCACCCCCCAAACTCCCCCCAAGCCTGTCCCCTACTCCCACTCCCCCCAAGCCTGTCCCCTACTCCCACTCCCACTTAACTTTATTATTCATGACCATACTGTATTGAATTCTGTTGTTGTTTTTGCAGGTTGTGTGTTTGGTAAAGGAATTTTTGATGAAGGTTGTTCTTGGGGGTTTGTTTCTCCAATGTTGTTATTATTATTATTGGTCGCCTTTCAGAAAATGAATATTATGTGTATCTCTGTCTATGCCTTGTACAGTTGCCAAAAAAGGTACTGCGACAACTATTGATACAACATTAAATATATTAATGTCCATAGTTGTTTGTAGGGATTATTAGTATGTATTACAGAAGGATATGTATATTTCCTTCTGTTATACATGCTATATTATAAGTATGTATTACAGAAGGATATGTATATTTCCTTCTGTTATACATGCTATATTATAAGTATGTATTACAGAAGGATATGTATATTTCCTTCTGTTATACATGCTATATTATTAGTATGTATTACAGAAGGATATGTATATTTCCTTCTGTTATACATGCTATATTATAAGTATGTATTACAGAAGGATATGTATATTTCCTTCTGTTATACATGCTATATTATAAGTATGTATTACAGAAGGATATGTATATTTCCTTCTGTTATACATGCTTATAGTCCCTACAAATAGTTGTGGATATGTATTACAGAAGGATATGTATATTTCCTTCTGTTATACATACTTATAATATATAGTCCCTACTAATAGTTGTGGATATTACTAGGGTTAAAGTTCTATCAAGATTTGTGACCATACCTTTTTTAGCAATTGTACAGTACTCTATTAAACTCCTCTTGTGCCATAATGACTTGAGTTACTTGGCAATACTGGTAGACACTGTATTGAAATAAAAACATAGGAATTGATTGTAGTGAAGATTGTTTTCAGGTGAGGTGCTTAGGGGTGTGTGTGGGAGTAGGGGACAGGCTTGGGGGGGTGCGGGAAGTAGGGGGACAGGCTTGGGGGGGTCTTTGGGGGTGCGGGAATAGGGGGACAGGCTTTCTACCCACCCCTATCCTGTCCCCCAATCCCCTATTATTCAGACAGATAATTTTTTGAGTAAGAGGAAGCTGGAAAGTAAAGTAAAGGCCAGTATTGTCATTATAATGTGGATTTAGTTAACAGTTCCATCTCATTATATTGTACACACAGTTTCACTAATCCACAACCTATTCCTATATTGTACAGTTGGCTCCACTCCCGCGTTTCCCCCCTGTCGTTGCCAATGTTGGACTAGTCAGAAATTCCAATCCCGATTCACAAGTTAAAATATTGGAAACATTCATATCTTTCACTCTAAGGATATGAATATTTCGAATTTTTTAACTTGTGGATCGGGATTCGAATTTCTGACTGGCCCAACAGAGGAGAAACGTGGGAGTGGAGCCAACTGTACCTTCCTTAGTATGCACAGAGTGGCATATAATCCATAATAATGTGATTGACGTGACTTGTCTACTATACTCTGTTCAAAACTTGTGTTCCATTTTCCTCTATCTATCTGTCTCTATTTCTATCTATATCTTTATATCTATATCTATTTCTATCTATATCTTTATATCTATATCTATTTCTATTTCTATATATATCTTTCTATCTACCTCTATCTGTCTCTATTTCTATCTATCTCTTATCTGTCTATCTATCTATCTATCTATTTCTATCTATCTAAGCATAAGAGGCCAGCGGAACTCAAGTTTTGAACAGACTATTGTTTTTACTTAATGCTGCACCATTGGAAGTTTGTGGCTTTAATTAATTCTCAATTTATCTTAATGGCAAGATCTTGTTATGCACGGTTTCATGACGGAAACAAACACCTTTTTAATGACCCTGTGCTCGTGTACGATAATTGGAGGCTTCTGATTCCTCCTGACTATGCCACGAAACAAGCTCCTTCCATATAGGTGGTGTTTCGTGGCAATATTTGAAGGACTCGTTTACCTCCAATTTTCTGACTACAACACAGTGTCCCTTAAAGTGTATAGCCCTATAGTGTATAATGAGGGGTTTATTGTACACATTACTGATGCTACCTTGTACTCAAAGGAAATAACAACATGTACTTCAGTAAATACTCTCTCTATCATTAATTTTCATCATCATTATCAAGGCCCCATTTCCTTTTTTCAAGGTGTGTAAGACTACAGGCTCAGGAAGAAAAGATTAAAGAGAGAGACAGACAGACAGAAACAAAATACTCAATTAATTAAATGGGACATACTCATATTTCAATTTATAACTTGTGGTGAATTTTATCAACACCCAATTTGGGCTCTTTTGGTAGCACAAAAAAATGTTTGAGAATTCTATAAAATTATACATTTTACATTATGCTAATGTGTGGGGTACGAACAAGGCCTAGCTAACAACAACAACACTAGTACCTTGTAATGAGTGTAAATAAATGTAAAGAAAACGGGATTGTATTTATAATTTCCTAGGAGTCTCAGATTTTGTATTTCTGTATTTTTCTAAACATGAACCGGGGTAACTAACTGAAGGGTTGCGTGTGATCGCCAGCGGATTTAACAGGGAACAGTGTTGGCCGAGTTAGATGTATTTTGTAAAATCTTCCCCGCGATAATTACTGATACATCGTACGTCTGTACTTTAAGATGTTATTATGAAACGTGCACCATTGAAATTGTAACAGGCACTTTTGGAAATAGAAAATTGTAAAAAAAAAAAAAAGGGGAAATAGTCGCCATATTTAGTCGGTCTCAAATTTTATAGAAGGGCCCGACTGAAAGAGCATTATTTCTCTAGCAGAAATAATAGCAAAAACCCACAAGATCAAAATAAAAACAAATATGTATAAGGTGCCGTTGTAAAGTCAATATTTCCCATCAACCATTGAAATTGTAACAAGCATTTTTGGGAATAGAAAATTGTAAAGTAAAAAGGGAAATAGATTAAGATAAAAAATATATATATATATAAGTTAATAAGGTGCCGTTGTAAAGTCAATATTTCCCATCAACAACATAACCATCAGCATCAACAACAAGACAACAACAACAACAATGGCTGTGTGTTATTGTCAGTAACTCGTTGGTGTGTTTTATTTTTCTATTTTACGACATTTAAAAGAAATCAGGGTTGTTTGTGTGTCAATTAATGTGTCAAAGAGATAAATAGACATCTCGTAAATAGATAAATAACAAATAAATAGATAAAAAACTCAAATAAAGTAGATAAATAACTAAAATAGATACACAGACATCTCATACGTAAATAAACACCTCGTAAATAGATAAATAACTCAAATAAATAGATAAATAACTCAAATAAAGTAGATAAATAACAGTAAAATAGATAAATAAACATCTCATACGTAAATAAACACCTCGTAAATAGATAAATAACAGTAAAATAGATAAATAAACATCTCGTAAATCAATAAACACCTCAAATAGATAAATAACTCAAATAAATAGATAAATAAATAGATAAATAGGGAATAATGGCTTTCTGTGTACAAATTCGTCAACAATTACAAGCTTTGGTTTCGTCTGGAGGCTCACATAAAGACCATGATAAGTAAGTACCGTAAGTAGGCCTAAGTAAGTACCGTAAGTAGGTCTAAGATAAGTAAGTAAGTAGGTCTAAGTTAAGTAAGTAAGTAGGTCTAAGTTAAGTAAGTAAGTAGTTCTAAGATAGTAAGTAAGTAGGTCTAATTTAGTAAGTAAGTAGGTCTAAGTTAAGTAAGTAAGTAGATCTAAGTTAAGTAAGTAAGTAGATCTAAGTTAAGTAAGTAAGTAGATCTAAGTTAGTAAGTAAGTAGGTCTAAGTTAAGTAAGTAAGTAGATCTAAGTTAAGTAAGTAAGTAGACCTAAGTTAAGTAAGTACGTCTAAGTTAAATTATTAAAAAGGAATAGATGAAGTAAATTTACAGAATAATGGAATTTTCACATCAATCAAGATTTAAATTTAGCACACTTAACTATTATATATATATAAGTTATTGTTGAAGTTCCTCAAGTTATTAGTTATATTTTTACTGTATTCCATATTGGTAATAATAATAATAATGATAATTTTAGATACCGAGCTGTACTGGACACCATTCTGAAAGTTGGTAATGAAGCTGACATGGCAGACGGACTTCAGGCGTTTATTGAAGCCAGTAAGTACAGTAAAGTTGAAGGTTTATACACTCCTCTCTTTTTATGCGAGTTTGAAATAGTGCGTATCTTGAAAAAAATTAAATAAATGCAATTTACACGAACTCTTAAAATAACAGGAACAAGGAGGCTCCATTTTCAAGTTAAAGTACCATTATTTCTTATGGAAATGTACAATTTACTTTATGCGAAATTCACTTTATGCGACACAACCCTTCACCAACCTAACCTGTAATAAAAAAAGAACAGAATGTACTTTTTATTAACAACATATGATTTATCCTATCACTACTGTTTATATTCTTGCTATGCATTCGATATTAAGGGGGTGTGGGAATAGGGGACAGGCTTGAGGGGGGACTGGGGGGTGCGGGAATAGGGGGACAGGCTTGGGGTGGGTAGAAAGCTTGTAACCTATTCCCGCACCTCCCTAACCTCTCCAAAAACCCCCAAGCCTGTCCCCCTACTCCTGCACCCCCCAAGCCTGTCCCCCCACTCCTGCACCCCCCAAACCCACCCCAAGCCTGTCCCCCCACTCCCGCACCCTTCAAACCCACCCCAAGCCTGTCCCCCCACTCCCGCACCCTTCAAACCCACCCCAAGCCTGTCCCCCTACTCTCGCACCCCCCAAACCCACCCCAAGCCTGGCCCCCCACTCCCGCACCCCCCCCAAAACCCCCAAGCCTGTCCCCTTACTCCCACACCCCCCCAAAACCCCCAAGCCTATCCCCCTACTCCCACACACCCCCAAAACCCACCCCAAGCCTGTCCCCCTACTCCCGCACCCCCCAAACCCACCCCAAGCCTGTCCCCTATTCCCACACACCCCAAGCCTGTCCCCTATTCCCACCCCCCCTTAATAATCACGTTATATTATGTACCCTTCTTATTATTTCAGTTGTAAGGGAGAATGTGAGTTTGGTGATATCAAGGCAGTTGTTGTCGGACGTTTCCACACAACTTACATCAATGAAAGATAATGTTGCCAAAACTGTGGCTCATTTTACACTGGACAAGGTAAAGGACTTAAATAATTATACACTTTCACTAATTATAAAAAGAGTTACTATAATGATGTCAAATTAGGACTTAAATAATTATACACTGTCAAATTAGGACTTAAATAATTATACACTTTCACTAATTATAAAAAGAGTTACTATATAAATGATGTCAAATTAGGACTTAAATAATTATAAACTTTCACTAATTATAAAAAGAGTTACTATAATGATGTCAAATTAGGACTTAAATAATTATACACTTTCACTAATTATAAAAAGAGTTACTATAATGATGTCAAATTAGGACTTAAATAATTATACACTTTCACTAATTATAAAAAGAGTTACTATAATGATGTCAAATTAGGACTTAAATAATTATACACTTTCACTAATTATAAAAAGAGTTACTATATAAATGATGTCAAATTAGGACTTAAATAATTATACACTTTCACTAATTATAAAAAGAGTTACTATATAAATGATGTCAAATTAGGACTTAAATAATTATACACTTTCACTAATTATAAAAAGAGTTACTATAATGATGTCAAATTAGGACTTAAATAATTATACACTTTCACTAATTATAAAAAGAGTTACTATATAAATGATGTCAAATTATGGTGAAATTTGACCTTGATACAGTATAATGGTTATTTTTATATAAATTATGAATTATTGTATATTTAGTTGCACTTCTGAAATCAAAACATTAAACATTATTTACACTTACCCTTAATTAAACACTTGGTTTATATGCTGTTCCTCTATCTGTTATATCTAATGTAATATCTTTTTCATTCCCTAGGCCTTGAGATATGGGAAATGGGGGTCTTGATAATAAAAAAATATAGCTGTATGTTGACTGGTAATATAAATCAAACTTCTCCCATCAGGTTCAGCCACGAGTAATAAGTTTTTCATTCCCTGGGCTTTGAAATATCGGAAATGGGGGTCTTGATAATAAAAAATATAGCTGTATGTTGACTGGTAATATATATCAAACTTCTCCCAATCAGGTTCAGCTACGAATAATCAGTTTTTCATTCCCTAGGCCTAGGAAAAAAATATAGCTGTATGTTGACTGGTAATATAAATCAAACTCATCCCATCAGGTTCAGCCACGAATAATCAGTTTTTCATTTATATATCGGAAATGGGAGTCTTGATAATAAAAAAATATAGCTGTATGTTGACTGGTAATATAAATCAAACTTCTCCCATCAGGTTCAGCCACGAGTTATCAGTTTTGAGGAACAGGTGGCCAGCATCAGACAACACCTGGCTGATATCTATGAGCGAGAGTCAGCGTGGAGGGAGGCTGCTGCCGTCCTTACTGGTATACCACTGGAAACGGGACAGAAGTATGTTGTTGTTGTTTGTTATTGTTGTTGTTGATGATAATTTCTCTGTTGTCTATAAATGCTACTATACCCTGTTCAAAACTTGTGTTCCATTTTCCTCTATCTATCTGTCTCTATTTCTATCTATATCTATTTCTATCTATATCTTTCTATCTGTCTCTATTTCTATCTATATCTTTCTATCTATATCTATTTCTATCTACAGTATATCTTTCTATCTATCTCTATCTGTATCTATTTCTATCTATAAAAAAAAATATTGGTGATGCGTGACTGTTATTGTTATGCAGTCTTTTATATTGATGATGCGTGACTGTTTTTGTTTTCCAGGCAGTACAGTGTGGACTATAAATTGGAGACCTACCTCAAGATTGCCCGTCTGTACCTTGAAGATGATGACCCGGTGCAAGGAGAAGCTTACATCAACAGAGCCAGCATCCTTCAGGTACAAAGTTATCTAATAGTCCTGAGTTAAATAGCAAGTTTTGAATATGATACAAAGTTATCTAATAGTCTTGAGTTAAATAGCAAGTTTTGAATATGATACAAAGTTATCTAAAAGTCCTGAGTTAAATAGCAAGTTTTGAATATGATACAAAGTTATCTAATAGTCTTGAGTTAAATAGCAAGTTTTGAATATGATACAAAGTTATCTAATAGTCCTGAGTTAAATAGCAAGTTTTGAATATGATACAAAGTTATCTAATAGTCTTGAGTTAAATAGCAAGTTTTGAATATGATACAAAGTTATCTAAAAGTCCTGAGTTAAATAGCAAGTTTTGAATATGATACAAAGTTATCTAATAGTCTTGAGTTAAATAGCAAGTTTTGAATATGATACAAAGTTATCTAATAGTCCTGAGTTAAATAGCAAGTTTTGAATATGTTACAAAGTTATCTAATAGTCCTGAGTTAAATAGCAAGTTTTGAATATGATACAAAGTTATCTAATAGTCCTGAGTTAAATAGCAAGTTTTGAATATGTTACAAAGTTATCTAATAGTCCTGAGTTAAATAGCAAGTTTTGAATATGATACAAAGTTATCTAATAGTCCTGAGTTAAATAGCAAGTTTTGAATATGTTACAAAGTTATCTAATAGTCCTGAGTTAAATAGCAAGTTTTGAATATGATACAAAGTTATCTAATAGTCCTGAGTTAAATAGCAAGTTTTGAATATGATACAAAGTTATCTAATAGTCCTGAGTTA
>JAWZYT010004615.1:52500-55000 GCA_034508575.1 Petrolisthes manimaculis
TTTTCTCATTTTGCTTCATTTTATTCATTATTATTTCCTCATTTCCAACTTCTGTTACTCATTATTATTATTTTCTTATTCCAATTCATTTTACTCATTATTTTCTCATTCCAATTCTATTTATTCATTATTATTCTCATTCCAATTTCTCATTGATAATAATAATGGTTTTCCTTTTCTTTCCAGAGTCACACACACACACACACACACATATACACACACACACACACACACACACACACATATCTGTCAGCTACTAGTGTGTGGGTAAGTACAACATTAGGCTTCTGTTTACTTGTGTGTGTGTGTGTCTGTCTGTTTGAGAAATGTATGTATGTATGTATATAATTATGTATATATATGTATGTATGTATGTATATATATGTATATATGTATGTATGTATGTATGTATGTATAAAAATGTCACCTGGCAACCTCAGTCAGGAAATTGAAAGTTGTCACACTAAGATATTGATGGTGACAGTTTTGGGGGGGAAACGATTGACCATAACACCCCCCCCAGCGCCCCCCAGCCCCCAGCACCCCCCTAAACCCCTCCCACTTTTCCCCCACTTCCCCCCCCCCCCCACACACACACACATTCCCCAAACCCCCATTTCTCTTCCCCCTCCCCTACCTCCTTCACGTGTAACAGAAATAATATATTATACACACAGCTATTACTCTCTCTCTCTCTCTCTAGATAGATAGATAGATAGATAGATAGATAGATAGATAGATAGAGAGAGAGAGAGAGAGAGAGAGATAAATAGATAGATAGATAGATAGATAGATAGATAGATGGATAGATAGATAGATAGATAGATAGATAGATAGATAGATAGATAGATAGATAGATAGATAGATAGATAGAGAAAGAGAGAGAGAGAGAGAGAGAGAGACCCACCATCACCAAGAGAATAGGTAGGTGAGGCCAGGTGAGAGGAAAGGAAGCCCCAACCACTAAGTAAACAGTAATTGGTTGTGGCTGTGAATGGACGTGTACTGATTCAATGTGGTTAGAGAGAAGAGGGAAAGGTGAAAGGGCCCTCTGTCTGTCTGTCTGTGTGTGTGTGTGTGTGTGTCTGTGTGTGTGTGTGTGTGTGTGTGTGTGTGTGTGTGTGTGTGTGTGTGTGTATGTGTGTGTGTGTGTGTGTGTGTGTGTGTCTGTGTGTGTGTGTGTGTGTTGTGGAAGAGTGTGGTGTTGTGGTGTGAAAGGTCCCTCTGTGTGTCTGTCTGTGTGTGTGTGTGTGTGTGTCTGTGTGTGTGTGTTGTAGAAGAGTGTGGTGTTGTGGTGTGAAAGGTCCCTCTGTGTGTCTGTCTGTGTGTGTGTGTGTGTGTGTGTGTGTGTGTGTGTGTGTGTGTGTGTGTTGTGGAAGAGTGTGTGGTGTGTTACATAGAGTTTACATAGAGTTACAGACCACAACACACCTTACGGTACACACGGGGTGATCTGATTAGAAGGGTACTGGTAGAGAATGAATTTCTCCCCAGTGATAGTCGTAGGTAAGGAGAGCAAAGTAGAAGGCTCTCTCCCCACCCTCCACAAGGAAATTTTATAGGAAAGATAGAAAGTAGGTGAAATTTGGCTAACTTGCCACACACACACACAGTCTCTCTCTCTCTCTCATTACACACACACACACACAAACCTTAAACACACACTCTCTCTCTCTCTCTTTCTCTCTCTCTCTCTCTCTCTCACACACACACACACACACACACACACACACACACACACACACACACACACACACACACACACACCAACCCTACACTGTCTATCAAACCACAGAGATGTAATTTTCTCTCGTCACGTTTATAGAACATTTTGTGATGGGAGGCTACCAGGGTGTGAAATGCTGTGTGTGTGTGTGTGTGTGTGTGTGTGTGTGTGTGTGTGTGTGTGTGTGTGTGTGTGTGTGTGTGTGTGTGTGTGTGTGTGTGTGTGAGAGAGAGAGAGAGAGAGAGAGAGAGAGGGGTGTTAATCAGTAGACCAAACCAAAGAAAACCGTAAACCAAAATCAAATTGACATTTAATGAACAGTAAAACTCCCAGCAAAGTAGAAATATATATATATGAAAAAGACAACAGTATATAAAATCAAACTGAAAAATGGAATGACATTGTAAAACCTTCAGCAAATTAGAAAACTGTAAAAAATAGAAACACAGTAAAATTATAATGAAACAATAACAATCTATGTAAAGTTAGAAAACTGTAAAAAATTTAAATAAAAGCAAATATAAATTTAATCAAACTGAAGTTAAAATGAAACAGTAAAACTAAAATAAGTTACAAAACAGTAAAAAAAAAAGCAAACAATAAATCCAGTCAAACTGAAATTAAATGAAACGGTAAAACTAAATTAAAGTTACAAATACAATAATACAAAAGCAAACAAAACTTTAATCAAACTGAAAATAAGCAAAACAGTAAAACTAAAGTAAAATTACAAAACAGTAAAAAATAAAAGCAAACAATAAGGTTAATCTTTTT
>JAWZYT010004616.1:0-62500 GCA_034508575.1 Petrolisthes manimaculis
AGAGAGTATACTATTGGTACATTGGAGTGCCTTGATTCCTCCAAAGTATGCCAGGAAACAGACCCAGATGAAGAAATATAATGGTATCCTGTTGCATGGAATGGTTTGGAGGAATCATTATCACCAAAAATATCCAAACTATACCTCCCCTTAAGGCTAAATTAGATTGCTGGTAATTTAGGGAAGACTGGGCATATGTTGCTTGTTATTAATTTTACCCTTTGGAATATTTATGGAATTTATGGATTTTATTATCTGCATTGTACTTAAACCATGCATAATTTTACAGTGCCTGGGAGACTTAGAGATAAATCTTGGTTGGCTAGTCAGTTGGTTTTATGAGGAACTTTTTGTGTCTCGTCTGAGGGAAATGGCCAATAAAAACCGTGCAACCAGATGTATCCCTTGTCCCAAAACCCAATTCAGTCAATAATAAAGGTAAAGGAAAGTACAAACACTAAGCTATTATAAGATGAGATAAAGCCTCTTTTGCTACAACCTCAGAAGCTGATGAGACCTATTCTGTCTTAGTGAGGGTGTGAGAGAAAGTACAAACAAAAGCCTTATAAGAAGAGATAAGACCCATTGCCAAAACCAAAAGAAGAAGTCCTGATAAAATCCCATGCAGTGAACGTAAGGGAAAATATAAACAAACACATCCTCAAGACATGAGATAAACCCCATTATGGCACAACAAGCCTAAGAGAAATAAATACAAACACAAATGCCATACGTATGAGAGAGAGAGAGAGAGAGAGAGAGAGAGAGGAGAGAGAGAGAGAGAGAGAGAGAGAGAGAGAGAGAGAGAGAGAGAGAGAAGAGAGAGAGAGAGAGAGAGAGAGAGACGAGAGAGAGAGAGAGAGAAAGAGAGAGAGAGAGAGAAATACAAAAGCCATACGTATGAGAGAGAGATGATCATTACAGTATACTATTCCCCTTTGTCACAACCACAAGCTTCTCAGAGAGTCCAAATTAAATCCTAGTGAGGGTGACATTTATATAATCCGTGTGAACCTCTCTCTCTGGTTGTCACTGAAGTCTTGTCATAGTGGTTGTGTTGTTGTTGTTGTTGTTGTTGTTGTTGTTGTTGTTGTTGTTGTTGTTGCCTTGGTATACACTCCCTCTCCTCCATCAACGCTAACTTAGATTGTGTGTGATTTTTTTTTTTTAGTCCAGATCTCGTTGCTCATCATTGCGAGGTTAATATGACCCCTCCCCCTCTCTTTCTCTTTCTCTTTCCCTGTGTGTGTGTGTGTGTGTGTGTGTGTGTGAGTGTGTGTGAGTATGTGTGTGTGTGTGTGTGTGTGTATTTTAACGTGTGTATACTCTGTCGTGAGTGTGTGTGTGTGACTGGTAAGGAAGAAACAGATGGTAGTGATGTGTCGTGTGTGTGTGTGTGTGTGTGTGTGTGTGTGTGTGTGTCAGCTGGTTGTGTTGTCAGGTGTGTGAATGGCAGGTAGCTGGGATGCTTTAATATCCACTATACATATTTTGATTACGTCTTTACCTTACCATTTAGAAATTTTTGTCTGTATGTTTGATAAAATTCTTTTTGTGTTGAGGTTCCCTAAATATGCCTTGCAATCTTTATTCAATCCTCGGCTTATTTTCAACCATGATTTAACCCATTATAAGTATGCGCTGTAAAATTGGTTTCACAAACATAATTCTTATAGGATATAAATACCGTGTTTGAATAGTAATATGTTATAATCAAAGCAATAATACGTGTGTGTGAGTTGTGAGACGTTGTGCCATTCATCTTCATAAATAACACCAAAGCACTGAAGGATTAACTATAAAAATACACTGGTGATAGGAAGACGAGTTTCTACCAAGGCCGAAGGAGCGACGGCGGTGTCTACAAGGAGGAACCTACGATTGCTTTCATTACCCTTGTCCCATTAAAGAGATCTACGTATTCTACTCCGAGTTATAATATGCTCGTAAAAGTTGTCCCACTTGTTACACTATATCACTGGTGACGTGGAATGACTGTGTTCTATTCCACCTGGTCAGTTGGTCGTTGGTATAGAGGTGGAGAAGAGGTGAGTAGAGTAATGTGGAGAAGAGGTGAGTAGAGTAATGTGGAGAAGAGGTGAGTAGAGTAATGTGGAGAAGAGGTGAGTAGAGTAATGTGGAGAAGAGGTGAGTAGAGTAAAGTGAGGAGGGTGTTCGGTAAAGGTAAAGTAGGGGCCATAATTTATATTCCTGCATATCACAACTTAGTCGGGTTTAAGGTGCCTTCATATCATTATAGCCTTTAAATTGGCCCCTTGACGGCTTGTATAATAGTAACCCGTTATTCTGGGATACTACAGGCTTTACATATAGTCAGAATATCACACAGGTAACCATTCTCAGATGTTCCCTGGGTACTTGTTCATTATCCTTTACTCATTCTGGGATATTAAGACTTAGATAATTATGACCATTGTCCTATAATAGTCTTGCCAGCATTCAACCTCATAGCCCACGACCTGCACCAAAGCCTTTACATATAGTCAGAATATCACACATTTAACCTTTCTCAGATGTTCCCTGGGTACTTGTTCATATACCTTTACTCATTCTGGGATATTAAAGCCTTTATATATAGTTAGAATATCACACAGTTAACCTTTCTCAGATGTTCCCTGGGTACTTGTTCATATCCCTTAATACTCAAAGTGTATACCGATGGATGGATAACTGTGTCGACTTTTGCCAGCCGTCCTGTAGAGATTTCAAGCAGCGGTGGCCGACAACCTCACATGTAGTCCCAACGTCAGCCACTCAGCCCTTGTTGGTGATGGGAGAGGAGATTGTGTGGAGAGGAAGGGTGGATAGATAGAGTGACTGTGGGAGGTAGAGTATGAGGAGAGAAAGAGTGATATAGATAGGGTGACTGTAGGAGATAGACTGTGTGGAGAGGAAGAGTGGATAGGTAAGAGTGACTGTGGGAGGTAGAGTGTGAGGAGAGAAAGAGTGGATAGATAAGGTGACTGTAGGAGATAGACTGTGTGGAGAGGAAGAGTGGATAGGTAGAGTGACTGTGGGAGGTAGAGTGTGTGGAGAGAAAGTGGATAGATAAGGTGACTGTAGGAGATAGACTGTGATGAGAGAGAATAGGTGGGTAGGTAGGTAGGTAGGTGAGATGACTGTGTGAGGTTTATGGGGATCAGGTTGAACTTGAACAGTTTATGGCTGGTAAGGTGAGACTGGGAGTTGAAGTACGAGTAACAATAAAAACAATATACCTTTTGGAAGATTAAAGTGAGACTGGGGAAGGATTAGACTGGCATGCAGGGTGGAGGCAGAGGTTAAGCATGGTTGGTGTGAGGGTCGAGGATGAGGTTACAGGTTGAGTAGTGAGTAGAAGTTACGGTAGAGTGAAGGGTGAGGTGGATAGACGAGAGGGTGTGGGGTTTAGGGTGTGTGACTGTGTGTGTGTGTGTGATGGGTAAGGCGAGGGTGGAGGCTTGTAGTTGGACATAGGGTGAGGGTGGAGTGTCAATGTGTGTGGGTAAAGGTTAGTTGATAATGTGTAGGTGTGGGTTTGTAGAGGGTCGGTTGTAAGGTGTTGTGAGTGTTGTTGTTGTTGTTGTTGTTGTGAGGGTGAGGTGGTGGGTATTGACATGGAGGCTTGCTTCGAATAGCCTGATCGAGTATTAAGCGAGTTCAAGCAATTATGAATCAGGATAAGCGTTGTAATTGGTTCACTAGTATGTGAAATGATTCGAAACTTCAACAAATTTTGGATTGGGAGTGTACACAGTAAATCAGATAAATCCTTCTGATGGTCTAGTCCTTCTGGGGTCTAAAAATATAAAAAAATGGACTGAAGTGTAGAAGAGGGAAGAGCTGGTGATGAAAGGAAGCTGACGTGAGGGAAACTAGAGGGTGTGGGGGGCGGGGCTGGGGAATGCAGGGTGAGATGTGGAGCATTGACAGGTGAGGGTGTAACTATGTCAGACACGCGCCAGGCCCCGTTCCTCTCTCTCTCTCTCTCTCTCTCTCTCTCTCTCTCTGTCTCTTTGCCTTCATCTCCGGTTAGTCAAGACACACATGAAAAAATAATGGTAACAGTATTGCTGTATATCTTTTAAATATATATATATATATATATATATATATATATATATATATATATATATATATATATATATATATATATATATATATATATATATATATATATATATATATATATATATATATATATATATAACAACAAAAACTAGAAACCCACTTCTCGTTGTGTTACCAGACTATGGTGATCATTTTGTTATTTTCATCACATCCCAAGTGGTACAGTACATTCCTCGTTTCGCTTCCCCATCCTCACCTCGTCTCTCCATCCTTTCCTCTCCTGTATTTACAAGCCTGACGTGCGCCATCTCTGGGACGAAATTGGTACTCTCTTTTCATACTTCGCTTACCCTCCTTTCTTTCTATTTACTTTCGTTCTTGCTGTCCCATCTCTATATCACCTTCTCCCTCTTCCTGCAGGGTCTTCCAGTCCTAAGGTGGTGTTCTTTTATCCTCAAAACAAAATTGTGCTTCGAGGTGCACAATATCCACAATGACAGACTAAAATATGTATTTCCAAACAGTTTCGGTGACCATTGTCGTCCTCTTCAGTTCTGAACTGTCAGTGAATGAATGGTGCATCGTTGATTCTCACAACAAAGTCAGTCATGTTATTGTTGACTCGGATTCGCGAATCATTTGATCAATGTTCGTGGAGAGAGGAACATGAGAGGTGAAAATCTTTTATGTCGATAGTACATTTTTCACCTTAAAATGAAAACACATAGGAAATAATTTATCATCTTATGTCTACCTTGATACGTTATTATATTCATATATTCCATATGTTAAAATTTATTATCGAGAGACCCTTTTGCGTGCTAGCCAACCATAGCTTGGCTCTGACTAAAAAGTAAACTGAAGTGAAAAGAGACGGATATGGTAATGTAGACGATAAGGAGGGAGGAGAGAGCCGGGTCATGACATGTGTGGTGGGTAGAGAGGAAGGTGTAGGACAGGAGGAAGACCAGGCAAGGGAGATACAAGGAAGGTGTGTAGAATAGATAGCAAGACAGAGGAGAATAAAGGAGGTGTAGAATAGGAGGGAGGAAGGACAGGGGGAAATGTTGGACAGGTATAGGAGAGCAGGAGGAAGGGAGGGTAGGGCAAGAAAGAATATAGGGCGAGGAAAGACATAACAAAACATGAGAGATGGAAGGACAGGTATGGGCATGGCAGGACACAAGTGAAGGCAGAGCACGGAAGGACATGGCAGAACAAGAGTAGGGGCAGGGCAGGAGGGAGGGCAGGGCAGGGCAGGGCAGGGGGCAGGGCAGGTTGGGGTTGGGGTGGGTTAGGGTGCCTGGTCAGGGTCGCTCCTCACTAGTCAGTCTGTGCTCCCCAGCCCGGCCACACCACACACACCACACCACTCCCATCGGTCGGTACAGCTCGGGACTCGCTGCTCTCTTCTTCGGATCCTCACTCACTCGCTCGCCGTGCGCGTCTAGTAATACTTGGTGCGGACTATACCGTCACTGCGGAGTCTGTCTCACTCTTATAATTATTTGGTTGTGTTTTGGTTGTGTTGGTGAAGACAGCGGTGTTGACTGTGTGCTTGGTTGGTAAACAATGAGGTCAACACTACTACTCATCCTGTTGACCTTGACACTACTTGTGGTGGCTGATGCCTTGGACAGATCCACTCGTCATTTGCGGTCGTCGCGTAACCGTCATGGACGACGACACCGAGGCAAATCCTTACGACCGGCCTCCAGCAGACAATCCTTACGACCAGCATCCAGACAATCCTTTCGTTCTTCTGATAGTAAGCCTGAGGTAGCCGAGTGTGAGGCACGTGGTGGTGGTGATGGTGACTTGGCGCCTGAGGCCGAACACATAGTGACGGCCAGGGTTGAACAATTGGGTTCCAAAACAACTCGCTTACGTATCAGGAGAATGTTGAAGGGACCGGAACTGCCCACGATTATCTTTGTGTCCGCCTGCACCCACGCCTGCTGTTCCTCACTAGGGCGTCGTGACACTCGTGTTTTCCTGATGGGTAGACCTGAGGGACCTGAAGAAGAGGAGGTGTATCCCTTGGTGTCCCCGCCCCTCAAACCCACACTGGATAACCTGGCACTCGTCTGGGAAGCTGTACAACAAGGTGGGACACTGTAGGATGATCATGGATTGTATATTATCACATTTTATTCACAAAACAATGCACAGTTCTTAACAAATTGCCGAGGGATTTCTAGCCTCTGTCATAAATCTCCCAACTTCGTTATATTGGTGTGTTTGTGTGTGTGTGTGTGTGTGTGTGTGTGTGTGAGGAAGACTGAACGAACTCCACACTTTCTCTCCCAGATGGCTCAGTATTTATCACCAAACTTTATGTGCATGTAAATAATACTTTAGGAATTTTCAGGCTTTTCATCCCTTTTAGAAATAGTATCGTGTGGTGGTTGGTTGTAATATTTTTTGTGATATTTTCTTGTGATTAGGTTTGAATTTGTGTATGGTGTAATTTATTGTGATATTTTGTGTTTAGGTTCGAATTTGTGTATCGTCAAAATACCTGTCATATTTTTCCACATTTCCAGCAGCGTTGTTTACCATTTATTCTTTTCATAGACACTTGGAGAAAAACTTATGAACACATTTACGTCAGAAAGAAATGGAAAAAGTGTGTGTGTGTCTTTTTATAGAGGTGTGCATGATTCCCCGGATATATAGTTACACACTCCATCCTTCCACCCTTTCCTCTCTCACACACACCTTCCTCTTTCACACACACCTTCCTCTTTCACACACACCTTCCTCTCTCACACACACCTTCCTCTCTCACACACACCTTCCTCTCTCACACACACCTTCCTCTTTCAAACACCCTTTCCTCCTTCAAACACCCTTTCCCCCCACCAACCCCCATCCCCACCAACCCACTAACCCCCGTCCCCCACCAACCCTCCAATTCCCCCCGTCCCCCACCAACCCTCCGTCCCCCCCCCCCGACAAAGGTGGTGGGTGGTTCCGTCCAAGGTGGCTTATTGCAACACTCACCCAACGATAAAGAAAACAAATGAATACCTGTGGGAGCCTCGGTTACATTGCATCTGCTGTAGGTTCTCTCTTTTTTGTTCGTTATAGGGTTCTTAATTAATTCTAGGGATCACAAAGAGTTCTGTCTGTTTTCATTAGATGTGTAAATAAATATCTGATGGAAATATGTTGGTTCTGTTTTCATTAGATGTGTAAATACCTGATGGATATAATTTGTTGTACGGTACACCATTTCACCTTTGCCACTTCTTTCGTTATCAGAGTTTAGAGATGAATCGAATGGAAACATAAATACTGTAGTACACTCGTGATACATAATTTCTGACCAGAGTGTGAGGAGCAAAAAGCCTCGAATCGCCTGGTATTGCTCATTTCCTCACCCAGTACACCTATAGAGGCTGAGTTCGAATGCAGGGTATGTGTGTGTGGTGCCTGCCGTTCGTCTCTGGTCAGAAATTACATATCACGAGTATACATTCCTTTAGCATATAAATAGCAGCTGAGGTGAGGTGCTTAGTTGGAAGGATTAGTTTATGTTTTAAGCCCCACCACGCTCACTACTCGTTAGTCAATACCCTGGCTGGAAGGTGAGAGAAGGAGGGAAAAGGAGGAAGATAGGAATGGTGAGAGAGAAGGAGAAATGGAAGAAAGGAGGAATGGGGAGGGAGAGAAATAGAAGAAAATGGGAAGGGTGAGAGAAGGATAAAGGATGAGGGAGAAATAGAGGAAGATAGGATGGGAGAGAGAGAATGAGAAAGGGGGGAAGGGGGAGGGAGAGAAATAGAGGAAGATGGGAACGGTGAGAGAGAAGGTGAAAGGGTGAGGGAGAGAGAGAGAGGGAAAAGAGGAAGGGAGGGAGAGAGATGGAGTGGACTATTCGTGCGTTTAGTGGGTTGTGGGTGGGTTTAGGGATGAGAGGAATGAGAGGGCTTCCTGGTGCTGTATATATTATTGTTGAGGTGAGTGGGACGTGTTGAGAGGGTTCGCTAGTCACTCTTATTGATGTAGAGGAGAGAGTGGGCTTGCAGGAGAGGATATGAGAGGGGATATGAGGAGTGGGACTTTCTACTCACACGCGTTGATCTTGTGGTGAGAGTGGGCTGGCAGGAGAGAGGATATGAGAGGGGTGTTAAGAACTGAGAGGAAATCCTTTTACATCCTTCATTCTCGCTCCTGTATTGTTGTTGTCATCAGGCAAGATTACGAAGCTTAAAAAAAATATTAAACCCATGCACGATATTTAAGTCACACAAATGAATATGTTATTTTTTTTTAGTCTTACTGGGGAGTACAACAGTAGAGACCATTAATAATCGGGTATTACACACACACAATCACACACACATACACACACACACACACACACACACAGACACACACACTCACTCACACTCACACACACAGAAAAAAAATAATATAATGTGTATAATGTGAGCCAGAAACACTGACAATGGTATTCCCTTTCCGGACACACCTCTCTTATCTCCTCCAATGTGAAGGTGCCGTGTCATTCACAGTGAGGTGGTATTCAGAAAAAAGTTAAAGCCTATGTATGATATGAACGGTCTGGGGAATCAACATTGGCATATGGAAATAATAATAATAATAATAAAAAAAAATAGTTTATGATCGCTCTGGGGAATCAACATTGGCGTATGGAAATAATAATACTAATAAAAAAAATGGTTTATGATCGGTCTTGGGAATCAACTTTGGCATATGGAAATAATAATAATAATAAAAAAAAATCTTTATGATCAATCTTAGGAATCAACATTGGCATATGGAAATGAATAAAAAAAACTATTGATTTTTTTTATGAATATCGAGCAACGTATTCATCCCATTTTTTTATATATATATATCTTTTAAAGGCCCTGTGATCGTGTATGAGACCTGGTGGCTTTTGATTCCTCCTGAATATGACAACGAAACAAGCTCCATTGGTTTGAGATGTGTGTGTGTGTGTGTGTGTGTGTTGCCTCGTGGTGGTTTGGGTGGTATGTCGTCCAGAAACCGCTTGCTTCAGATCTCGAATGGGACAGCCTTATAAATGGTGCGAAACTATAGTATATAGGTATTGGTCTTTGGTTCATAGGATTTACTCTCACGGCTCACTGCCATTCACGCGTTGCAGGAAGGAAAGAAGGAAGGAGAGAGAGAGGATGATGAGAGAATGTTGGAAGGAAGGAGAGAGAGAGATAGAGGATGATGAGAGAAAGTTGGAAGAAAGGAGAGAGAGAGAGAGGATGATGAGAGAAAGTTGGAAGGAAGGAGAGAGAGAGAGGATGATGAGAGAGAGAGAGCCATTCACGCGTTGCAGGACTTCTGACTGTACACCCGCGGTCAGAAATTGTGTCCCGATCCCCTGGCAAAATGAATCGTAAACAGCCTATAGCTTTGAAGGTTCGAACAACGGTGCGTCTCCCTGCAACACACAGTGGTTCGAATCATCAAAGCTCGGATAGTTACGATTCATTATGACAAGGGATCAGCAGGACACAATTTCTGACCGCGAGTGTACTCGAATAGTATTGAACCAAATCTATAAGTGACAGAGTGAGAATTTGTTTATACTTCCCAACACTGCATACTTTCTTCACCTTGTTTGATGACATACTTACTTAATCAAGCAAGCATACAGAATTCTGGTATCGTTGAAACTTTATACTATGACCATAATATTTATAAATGGTCCATCTTTTTTTTTTCCATTCGCCCCCCCCAAAAAAAATAAAAAAATAACGGCACCATAACTTTGAGGGAAGGTTTGGGTAATGATGGTGTGTGTGTGTGTGTGTAGTGATGGAGTGCCTCCTTAATTATCCCTTCATTATTTTATCTTGTCATTCTTGGCGGATTCTTTATGACCTCAGAAATTGTCGTTGTGGTCACGGGTCAGAGGTCAAAAGGTCAGTCAGTCAGTCAGTCAAGAATTCGTGTAGTTTTTTTTTTCAGAGGTAATGGTGAATAAAAATAGTGTTGGTGATAGTGGTATTCATTAATGGTGATAGTGATGATAGTGCTAAAAGAAAGTAGTCATGATAGTGGTGAGTGATGGTGATAGTGCTAATGTAATGGTGAATAAAAATGGTGTTGGTGAAGGATAGTGGTGAGTGAAAGTGATGTTTGTTTCCTTATCCCATTACACATTAATGTGTAATGGGATAAAGAAACAAACACGTGAGGAATGTTTAGTGAAGCAGGTGGTACTGAATGTAACATGAACACACACACACACACACACAAACACGCATACACACATACAGACACATGGCAGTACTCACTCTTGCAGGTGTGGTATAATATGTAACATGAACACACACACACACGCACACGGCAGTACTTACTCTAATGAGTGGTATAGATTGTAACACACACACACACACACACAGCCTGCAGTACTAATACCCGTAGTTTAAAAAAAATTGAGGGCCCTTACTGGAGCTCTATGAACCCTCCAAACTACTCCAGGCAACAGATTCCCTATTTGAAACACTGAAGCGTTTTGTGGCCTGAATTATTTGGAGGGTTCATAGAGCTCCAGTAAGGGCCCTCAAATGTTTTAAAACTACGGGTGTTTTCTTCCGTCCTCCATCTAATGCTATAATATAATGCTTCTATTGTCCATCAACCTGTTCTCATCGAGCCGGAGAACGAAGATTAGAAGACTGTATAAAAGTAAACAGTCCAAGAAGTATGTAAGAGGTGAATAGTTTGTAGCTTCAAGTTGCCTTATAATTATCTTGGTGTTATGCATCCCGGTGATAAAGTAAGAAAATTGGAGGTTAGATAGTCATTCAAACATTGCCACGAAACACACACACCTACATTAAAAGAGCTTATTTCGTGGCATAGTCAAGAAAAATCATAATACGATTTGGTAAGGATGTTAGTTGTTAGTTTAAAGTGTATTATAAAAAAAGATAAACAGATTGAGTGTACTGTACAATACGTGGACAGTGACACAAGGTAGATTATAATGACTTGTGTTGAGTTGAGTCTCTTGAGACACTAACTAACCTTTGGACAACAACAGTGTGGTGCACATAAATATGACCTTGACATATAAGGAGTCCTCACCTGGAAAACACATGTTAAACTTTAACTCTTCACAGAAATAGTCCTTCTTTACTTTTGTCTAGTACTTTACGAATTTCTGTTTTGCTGTGTCTAAAGAACGTTTCCGAAGTCTTGATGTGTCAATACATTTTGTACTTGTTGTGCCAGGAGTGTCAGGCAGGATCTGACCTTGCCTAATATAGGACCTCTTGCATTAGTGTCTGATCGATCAGCAGATGCATTACTCTGCTTGCCCTGCCTCGGCAAACACACTTACTGTTTGCTTGCTTGTGAGGTTTTAACTTAATCACTTCTGAAGCGTTCATAAGAGGACTTTTATGAACGATGATGCAAAGTTTATGAGACTTTATTTATAACTGGTACAATACATATCAAGGAAGCCGTCGAAGTTTCTTATTGCCTTCTGAATTTATTACATTTCCAGACCTACTGTGTCTGTGAACAGGAGTGGCTTTGGTCAATTCAAGCTGAAAATATATGCGTCTGAATGAAAGCTAATGGAAGGGACTACTAAAGGGATAAACAAGCTGTGAGGGAAAGACAGAGTAGTGACTGAGACCTTCCCTTACCAAGAAAGAAAAGTAGCAAGTGTGATGACAACACTGGTTAGAGTTATTAAAGGATTAAGTTTAGTGGCTGTAATAAGACTGCATGAAGCACTATTAATAACCACATTATCATACGGTTGGGACATTTTGGTGTGGCATTAATATGATAAACTGGGTGTAATAACAGTAAAGTTGGGTACCCTGTGAAGCGTGTGTAGAGTTCGAATAAATGAAAGGATGAGAAATACTTTAATCTGTAAACGGTATGGTGTGAGTAAGTCACTTGATAACAGAGTAGAAGATAATGTTCTGAAATGGTATGGGAATGTAGAAAGAATAGATCAAACAAGAGTGGTGTAAAAGGTGTATGAAAGTTATTATAAGGGGCAACGAAGAAGGGAAAACCTACAAGATGGTATGATATGGTGAGTGACGGTGTAAGACAGCGTGGAATATTGTAAGAATGAAAGAAAAAATAAGAACCTGTGAATAATGGAAAAGTGTTGTAGTACAGTCGGCGGCAATAGTCCTGTCGCCTCACTTGCTTCACCTAGCCACGCGATGGTCATAGACTCGAGATTATTAAGTGTAGAAAACGTGCGTATTTCTCGAGTCCATGAACACTGCCTGTCTCGGTGAAGCAGGTGAGGCGACACGACTTCTGCCGCCGACTGTACTTCGCTATGAGAAGTGTATGGAGGGTTGGCAATCCGGTTTTAAGTTGACAGTGCATGGAATGGCTCCTTGCTCTAAGTCTAAGGTTAATTGAATGACATTTGTGAGTGGGAACAGAGTATTAAATTCATGGGCTGGAAACGGGGAGTGAAGGTGAGGGTGACCTTTTTTTTTTTCTTACTGAATATTACTGTCCCTCGTTCTGGTATTTGTATTTCATATGTCCATCTCTGGGTCAGGAACTCCCACCTGTTAAGAGAAGGGATGTGGATTATTAATGATGATGATAATGATGATGTTGATAACGTTTAGAGTAAAAAAAGTTCCTGTTTTTCATATTTCACAGAGTAATCTGTTTTCAGTTCAACTTGTGCAATGAAAACATTACATTAAGGGTAATATTTACAATTGGCCCAGTGTACACAAACAGTGGTGTGTGTGTGTGTGTGTGTGTGTGTGTGTGTGTACAGTGACTGGGGCGGGAGCACCACAACCCATCCCTACCCCTACCGTGAGTCATCCTTCTGACGCCAGGGTAGAGAGGGGCAGGGAAGGGATGTGTGTGTGTGTGTATCTTCCCTCCACCTTCCTAGACCATCACCACATTATAGTAATTTGTCTTTAAAATTCATTATTATTAGTAACCGGGAGAAAATACACACGTTCGTTTTCTTGCAATGAACACGACCTTATATTTTTGTTCCTTGTAGATTCCAGTGTGTGTAATGTAAATATTTACTTAGGTGTGGTAATGTTTGGTGTATGTTTTTATACCTTGGTTTGCACAGCAGTTAAAAAAAATATATATATAAAAGGAAAGTTTATATGTTTAGAACTACAACTTTGGTATTCGTTGGTGGGTGTTCTCTCGTCCTCTGAAAACACCACGAGGTTGGATGACGGAGGAAGCCTTATATAGATTGACCAGAGGACGGAAATATCTTGCTGTAATATAATGTTAGTTCTACACCCTATATAGATGTTCCCACACCCTCGCCTCACCTCACCTACCCTATCCTAACACGGACCATTTTATGCTACAAAAATAGCGCTTTGGTGTAGTATAGAGCTAGATACGAGATATTGTTCAAAACCCTTTGAATATCGTTCGCACTAGACACTATCACAGTACATTTATCCCAAGTAACTAAAACTTTTGGAATAAGCCGCTAACTATTGAATACACAAATATCAGTAAACCAGATAAGGTCCCGCCATCTTGGACAACCCCTTGTCTACTCACTTTATTTTGACTGTGTGTCGCTTTCAGACGTACTTTTCTGAGCTCCTCAAAAGTACTTGAAATGGTAAGTACACACAGTGTTGGGTCGCCAGGTTTTCCTTTTCTTGTTTTTATGTTGTTTTGTGTTAATTGCCTGCGTTACTTACTCTCTAGTGTCCGTAGAGACTTAGTAACATGTTTTAGTCTAGCTGTTTTCTTAGACGTGTTTTTATGTAGTCTTTCCTTTGGTTCGACTACTAATTATTTTTGTTTGTTTGAGTCTTTCCTTTGGTTCGGCTCAATTTTACGTAGTGTTGTTTAGTTTTGTTAGTTTTTGTAACTTCTCTCTCTTAGTTACTCCCTAGCTAGGAAGTACTTGTCTGTTGTTCGGACCTCACGCAGCTGCTCTGTTGTTATCGGGTAGCGTGTTGTTCCGGACCTCAGTTTTGATAACTTCAACACTATCTGTCTTTCTTGCCTGGCGGCCCGTGTCTTTGTTATGTTATTTTATGTTTTTGTTTTGTGGGATTGTTACTAAGTGTGTTATTTTGTTTCGCAGAGTCTGGTTTGTGCGATTCAAGAATGTAGGTCACGGATCTCAGCTGATGGCCACCAGTTGTGTACCTTTCATTCGCCTTGCTTTTCACACTTAGGTTTCAGTCCTCTTTCTTGCCCTTTGTGCAAGTCATGGGTGGAGGAAGTTTTGGCCTTACCGGCTTCCTCACGGTCCGAGTGTCCGTCTCTTTTTAAATTAAGAAAAGTGTGGACAAGGGCAAGAAAATGGGCTGCTGCCAAGAATCGGCCTTTTTTCTGGGCCGATTCTTCTTTAGCCTTATCTTTAGGCCTTACAAAAGCCTCTTCTTCCTCTGCACCCAGGCTTTCAGCCCCGGTTTTGGAGCAAGGAGAGGTTGTTGTCACGGTTCCTTCAGAACCTATTGCTGCGCCTCTTGTTTCCCCCTCGTTATCACGAGATAGGGTGAGGTCGTCCTTTGATAGGACTGGGCGAGTGTCGGGGAGAGTTCTCTCTCCGTCCTCCCATGAGAAGGGTCCTTCTCCTATAGATAACTTATCTGAACCTGGGCAAGGCCTCGGTGGGTATGCTTATCAGACCGCGCCTCCCCCTACCAGCCCAGATGGGTTTCGGGTGGGGGTGGTGGCGGCTGAGGTACATGGACAGGGGGTAGGTCGGCCTGCCCCCCAATCCTTGTCCTCTTCAAACATTGTCTGTGAGCCTTCGGGCCTGACGTTATCTAATCAGACGGGTCTGGTGACAGATATTCACGAGGGTAATCTTTCCTGTCCTACTCCTCTTTCTGCTTTTCTCCCTACTCCTTCTCGTGTACCACCTACTCCTTCTCCTTTCTTTCCTAGACCGGCTGCCTCGGCTGATAATGCTATCAATCCTAGTCCTTCTTTCTATCGTCCTCCACCTCCTGTACCTGTTTCATCCGTTTCTTCTAATCTTATCTCTTCGCCTCCTCGTTTGTCTGACCAACCTCGGCAGGCGTATTGTTCTCCTACTTTATTATCTCATCCTCACCCCCATTCTGCCTCGGCGTCTTTTCTTCCTAATAGAGTTCCTCCCACGTCTCAGTTTACCTCAGGGGTTTTACCTAGTTCTTCCCTTCACATTGTCAATTCTCTTTTTCAAGATTATATACCTTTAGATTGGGGTCCTCTCCCTTCTTCCTATTCTGCCTTTCGTAAGGAGGGTAAATTGGTGGCCTTAGGGCCTGATCCGGATGACCCCACAAGTTTGAAGCAAGACGATAACGTCTTGATAAGACAAGTGACCGCGGAGGATGGGTCGGTTAGCTTTATCTGTAAAGCTAGACCGGTGGTACCAGGACCAGTCAGTGCTACCAAAGTTAACCTCCAGACGACGGTCGAGACGTTATCTGTCTTGCTGCGACGGACTCAGCTCCGCCCATCTCAAGGGGTAGAGGTTCTACCCTTCCAGGGTCGGCTAGCAGCTGTGTTCCCAGGGGGGGATGCGCTGCCTACCGAGGGGTTAGAGGCGCTGGCTGCCATTCAGTCAGTGGTGGCGAGAGTGGCAGAAGGCAAGACGATCCCTCGTGTGGCGGGACAGTCATTCCCCATCCTACTACACCCTTACGATCAACCTCAATCCTTGACGTCCATGTTATGGCCGGAGTTGTCGGGACAGCATCACTTCCCATTCAGACTGTCACAGCCTGATGGGAAATTGGCTCGGATGGAGGTAGCAGCGAGAGACCACTTGGCACACTCAGTGTCAGTGGCAGCCTCACTTCACACGTTGGGAGCCATTATTAAGAGATTAACTGGACTCGTGGACACCCTTCCTCGTGAAACAATCAGGTTAGTACCGTTTTGTGGTTGACCTCACACTAATTATAAGTCTAGCGGTCAAGTTGACCGTTAATCTTCTCGGTTTAAGATTTTGACGTTTTCTTTTATTTGTTTTAGGGATATCGTCAAAGGTGTGGGGGTGGCGACGGATGGACTGGCTGGCGCGGTGTCGTCTGTACTGCCGAACGCGGTTAGTGCATGGGCTGATGCGCGTGTGGCGGTGAGGAAGGACTGTGTTAAGGGACAACACCACCACATACAACGGTCCTTAATTGTTACTGATCCGCTAGCACCACATATTTTTGATGATAAACATACTAATGAGGTGCTAGCGAGTCAACCTCAAATTATACAGGTGTCTGCACCTCCTGCGCCTAGGCCTATCTTTTCCAGGATTGGTAGACAGCAGAGGACTCAAGGACGACGTCCTCCTCCCCCTGTGTATACTCCTCCACGGCGGGGGTCGTACCAACGGCCCTTTCGTGGTAGAGGACAGTTCAGGGCCCGGGGACGAGGCAGGACAGCTACCCAGCCCGTCACCAAACAGTAGTCCATCTCTGGGCTGCTTGTCTGGCTGGGGCCACGCTTGGCCCCAGTCAGGGTGGGCGTCAAGAGTCGTCCACAAGGGTCTTTCTTGGCCATGGCTCAAAAAACCAGTAAGTGTTGTTTGTTTTTGAAGTACTGGTTTTGGTGGATTTTTGTTTTGTACTATATATAGAGTGTCTAATGTGTGTTTTTCTTCCATCAGCCTCTGGTGCTGCCCCCAGGGTCGGCCAAGGTCTCGCTGGGAGTGCAACAACACATCGATGTCATGATAGACAGAGGAATAGTGGAGAAGGTATCAGGAAAGGTTTTTCTGTCCCGGTTGTTCACTGTGCCAAAGAAAAACTCGGTGAAAACGAGGTTAGTTATGGACCTGAGTGTTCTCAATCGCTTTCTGAAACCTTTAAGGTTTCGGATGGTGACGATCAAGCAGGTCCGGGTTACGCTTCGTCAGGGAGACTGGTTAGCGGCTCTGGACTTACAGGATGCATACTGGCACATTCCCATCCACGCCCGATATCGCAAGTTTCTTGCTTTTCAAGCGGGGGTGGGAACGTACCAGTTTACCAGGCTCCCTTTCGGCCTTTCGTTGGCACCGAGAGTTTTCACGAAAATGTCAAAGGTGGTCGCGTCCCGTCTTACGGGATTGGGCGTGGCCACTTTAATGTACCTAGACGATTGGTTAATCATAGCACGGTCAAGGGAACAATTAACTGTCAACATTCAAATAACGTTGAGAGTACTACGGGAAATGGGTTTTCTGGTCAACTTCACAAAATCTTGCCTTGTTCCGACTCAGACCATTTCTTGGCTAGGGGTACTATGGGACACGAGAAATCAGTCCTTGACACTGTCGTCGGACAATGCCATTCGGGCCAGTCGGCAGGTTCAGCGGGCGTTAATGTCAAAAACATTCACCAGGAGGCAATGGGAGGCGTTGTTAGGATCCCTCAATTTTGCGGCCCCGGTAGTGCCTTTAGGAAGGTTACGCCATCGTCGGTTGACTCTAGAGGTCAACAGGTCGGTGCCTATCCTTCCTCGAGACTTACCGCGCAGGGTACCAAAGATGTTATTAAGATTATTAAACCCTTGGTTAAAATCGGGATACCTGCGCAGTCAGGTGCCATGGGTGCAACCTCCTCCATCATTAATAGTGACCACAGACGCTTCGGACATAGGTTGGGGCTTCCAGTCCGACAAGGGTCACCAACAGTGCGGGGGATGGGACGACCGGTTACGTCAGTCCCATATCAACCTTCGCGAGCTATGGGTGCCCCTCAGGTTTCTTTGTATGTTTCCACTTCTCCGGGATATGTCCATTCTCTTCAAGATGGACAATTCCACGGCAGTAAGTTGCATCAATCTTCAAGGCACGTCCCGCTCGTTACCTCTGCTTCAGTTATCAGAACGCCTCTTTATACGAGCGCGTTCGAGAGGTTTGCACCTGTCAGCCTCCTTCGTACCAGGGGTGGAGAATGTATGGGCGGACGCTCTGTCCAGATTCAAAATGTCATCAGTAGAGTGGACGTTGAAGAGGACAGTATTTCGATCATTAGTGGAGAGGTTCGGACTTCCAGAGGTAGATCTGTTTGCTTCTCACCCCTCGGCTCAGCTAGCCAATTATCTAACTCTGCATTCCCGCACTCTGACGGGCGGCCCAGACGCGTTCACAGAGGATTGGAGTCGGTGGACTTATCTTTATGTGTTTCCCCCCCCCGCGACATCACTTCTCACGAGGGTGGTACACAGATTCCGATCCTTTCAGGGCAAAGTATTGTTGATAGCCCCATATTGGCCAGCCCAGCCATGGTTCACAGAGCTTCAGGAAAGGTGTCCGAACCCTCTGTTTCTGGGATCAGCTTGCCTGTCAGACAACCTAAACTTACCGTTGCTGACGTCCTTGCGACTTCACGCCTGGACTTTCTCCGTAAAGCCTTAAGCAATTCCGCTTCAAGTCGTACAGTAAAGATCATGCTTAACTCCCTACGTCCTGCCTCAGTTCGGCAGTATGAATCGTGCTGGAGAAGGTTTCAAATTTTTATTAAAAATAATTCTATTTCATATATTTCTTCCAGCACGGTTTTAGATTTCTTATCATGGCTGGCTGATGTCACTAACAGAGCTCCAGCCACTGTTTCAGCTCATTTTTCAGCCATTTCTGATCCTTTACGGTTTGCCTTTAATATTGTCATGGATCAGCGTATGATTACGATGCTGATGAGAGGCATCAGATCATCTCAACCTAGGTTAAGGAATAGGGTTCCAGATTGGTCCCTTCATAAGGTGTTAAATTATTTGGATTTTCAAGGGACCTCGCAACTGTCTGTGGTTCAACTGTTTTATAGGTCTATCTTCCTGTTATCTTTGGCTAGCGGTTTTCGGGCTTCTCAGATGGCTGCCCTCACAAGGCACCCCTCATTTACTGTATTTGATGATAATTGTCATTATATTACTATTTCCCCGTCACCTTCATTCTTAGCCAAAAATGAACAATATGACAGTTTGTTACGTCCTCTGAAAATTCCTAGTTTTAATGCCAATGGTAGTTACCACCATTTATGTCCAGTTCATGCTACCAAAATGTATATAGGCATTACGCCGGACGCTTCTCCGGATCATTTGTTTGTTAACCCGTTAACGGGAAAACGTTTAGCGGCTAGGGCTGTGTCGCGTATGCTATGCAAGATTATTTCTTTGGCAGATCCGGGTCACGAACCCAAAGCTCATTCCATTAGAGGCTTAGCAGCTTCTCTAGCCTTCCTCCGTACTCATTCAACGGAGGAAGTACAGTCTTTGGGAGGCTGGAGGTCTACGACTTCTTTCAGGTATAGATATTTAATGTTAGAGGCTGTGGATGTCCCATGCATAGCACTCGCGACACAGCCCGGTCCGTGATAGGAGGTGTCTGTATTACTATGTTCCTAGTCTCATCCCCCTCTTTGTGATGACAAGGGGGGGGGGGTGACGATTCCTATCTTATGACTTAATATGTACATTACTTATATTTTGTGTATATAATTTAAGGAATTTATCAATAAATACAGAAAAGGAGTGATACATTCTTAACCTGGTGTGACCTTTTTTGGGGGGGTCCGTTTCTAACGGTACCGGGTGGTCAGATTAAGATTAAGGCGACCTCACAAGTCAGCCGCCCTCCTCCAGCTTGACATTCTACACCAAAGCGCTATTTTTGTAGCATAAAATAACTAGGTTGTAGAGGATTGTATTGTCCTCTAAACCGATATTTTTGTGCAAAAAATAGCGCTTTGACTAACTTCCCTCCCATCCTCCCGCTTGCTGGGACTTGTTCTTGGTATGTTTAAGTGAGTAGACAAGGGGTTGTCCAAGATGGCGGGACCTTATCTGGTTTACTGATATTTGTGTATTCAATAGTTAGCGGCTTATTCCAAAAGTTTTAGTTACTTGGGATAAATGTACTGTGATAGTGTCTAGTGCGAACGATATTCAAAGGGTTTTGAACAATATCTCGTATCTAGCTCTATACTACACCAAAGCGCTATTTTTTGCACAAAAATATCGGTTTAGAGGACAATACAATCCTCTACAACCTAGTTATTTTCAACATCCGACCTCTCACGTACTGTCCCCGCCTCGCTGTCTGACACCACGCCCCTCCTCTCCTTGTCCACTCTTTCACTATCCCGCCCCTGTCCTGTCCACTCACACACTCTCTTACTTTCCCACCCTCCTTATACATTTTCTCACTTGCTTGCTCTCCTTGTTTTCTTTCTCTCTTCTTTGCTTCCCTTCTCTTCTCACTTCCTCGATGCTCATTACTCCGAATATCCCACCTTTTACCAATGTAGAAAAAAATAAATAAAAAAGAAACTAATAAATCTTGGCAAGCGAGCCTCACCACACCTTCTCGTCGACCCCCTCTACGTTCTCACTTGTCCCTCCCTAAACGTTTGTCTGTTTCTTGTCAAGGGTACAGGGAGGAGGAAGATTTTTATTTGGGAAGGGGCATGTGTGTAGTGGGTGAAGGGAAAAGAAAGAGTATAGTTGGGAAGGTAGTGTGAGTGAATAGGAAGAGAAATATTAGTTGGGGAGATAGGGAAGGAAGATTTTTATTTGGGAAGGTGTGGATAGTGGATGAACAGGAAAGAAAGAGTAGTTGGTAAGGTATAGTGAGGGAATAGAAAAGAATGAATTTGCTTGGGGGAGATGATGAATTGAATAGGAAGCAAATGATGAGAGTATATTAAATGTAAGGGTGTTCTGGTTAGTTTGCCTCTCTCCCTACACCCTCGAAGACAAAACTCGTGTCGTGAAATCTGATGAAAAAAATGGTAGAGGGCAAAACATACTAGACATGAACGCTACAGTGGTGGGGTTTTCATTATGTTTCACAAGTTATATTGCATCATTGGACTCTTAAGACAGCGACACGAGTTTTGTCTTTGATAGTACACAGTGAACCTCTCCACCTTTTATCATCCGTCGACGTGTTAATAAGGGTTAGTTATGATACAGGTGTAATGTGAGGGTATGAACGAGTAGCAAAGCCCTCTCACACACTATGCAGCCAGACCATAAAGTCGGGCGTAACCAGGTTTTATGTTGACCTGACAATAAATCACTTGAGGGCTGGGAGGGCTGCTTGTGTCAGGAAGTCCATAGTGTGAAGGACTGAGGTCAAGGTTGAACTACAAGGCTATTAATTAGGTACACGGCCACTGGTGCTATAAGGACTTGTGTCGTCACATGATTAGAGAGAACCAAAGTACCCTCGACGTCTGAAGGTTAAAAAAACTATACTCTTACTAAATCATTAAAAAAAAACTAGACACGATATAAATACTATATAAACTTGGATTGGTATTAGACTCTATATATAATTTAAGTGTCTAGTGTGACGATGAAACCACACGTTGTCCTGCAAGGGGTAATAGGTTTAATGACTGGCTATTTTTCTTTTCTTAATAGATGTCTTTGGTCTTTGTAGCACTGAGGGTGAGACAAGGGAACATAATCACAATTACCTCGACTCCTCACAGGTTTTGTTTGGGTGTGTGCAAATTGGGAGTTGAGTGGGTGGTCAGGGAGGGAATGTAAATGGTCAGGGAGTGTGTGTAAGTAGATAGGGAGTGTGTGTGAATAGTCAGGGAGTGAGTGTAAGTGGTCAAGGAGTGTGTGTAAGTGTTCAAGGAGGGAGAGAGGGAGGATATGTATGTGAGTAGTCAGGGAGTGTGTGTAAGTAGTCAGGGAGTGTGTGAGAGTGTTCAGGGAGGGAGGGAGTGAGTGTAAGTAGTCAAGGAGTAAGTGAGTGTTCAGAGAGTGAGTGTAAGTAGTCAGAGAGTGTGTGAGAGGAGGTGTGTGGGTGGTCAGGAAGGGTGGTGGTGGTGGTGGTGGTACTACATGGGACCACTAGATGCTCACACTGGGTACGTCTGGACAATAATACTCAGGAACACAATGTGACGCCAATACTTAGAGGTCGTAACTTTTTATACTGTGTTGTTCTCTCCTGTGTCCCCAAGAATGTCAGACAGAAAGATTTGTTTGGGCACGAGTCCATTGAGATGTTAAGCTTGTGTTTATTATTATTATTATTATTATTATTATTATTATTATTATTATTATTATTATTATTATTATTATTATTATTATTATTATTATTATTATTATTATTATTATTATTATTATTATTATTATTATTATTATTATTATTATTATTATTATTATTATTATTATTATTATTATTATTATTATTATTATTATTATTATTATTATTATTATTATCATTATGTTTGTTATTATTATTATTATCATTATTGTGTTTCATTCTGTTTTGGTGATTAAACAAAGTCAATATAGAAGGATGCCACCATTCACTGTGTATATTTAAACTCCTATCAGTCTCAAATGACAGAAACAAAAAGCTAACCTGACCCAAGGTTGATCTGACCATTCCCTCGTGGCAAGCCTAACCAACCAACCAACCAACCAACCATCTCCCTTTGGCCCCGTTCATCAGAGCCTCGTCTACATTGATAGCACTTATCTCCAGCCTCCTGTACCTCTCTCTCTCACACACACACACACACACCCAACCCTACACCACCACTCTCCCTAGTCAACGGGTGAGTTATTGCCTGTGTGTGTGTGTGTGTGTGAAGGGAGTAAGTAGTACAGTGTTGATAAATCCGGAGTGTAAAATAATGTTTATACAGAGATGGATCAAACGGAGAATGTAAACAACAACATTTATAGAGACAAAGTACAATAAGAAACATGAAAGACGTCGGTGTGGTGGTGGTGGTGTGGTTGTGATGGTGTTGGTGGTGGTGATGGTGGTAGTGGTGTTGATGGTGGTGGTGTTGTGGTGGTGGTTGGTGTTATGGTGGTTGTTGTGGTGTTGGTGTTGATGGTTGGTGTTGGTGGTGGTGTTGGTGGTGGTGTTGTTGGTGTTATGGTGGTTGTTGTGTTGATGGTGTTGGTGCTGTGGTGGTGGTTGGTGTTATGGTTGTTGTTGTGGTGGTGGTTATTGTGGTGGTGTTTGTGGTGGTGTTGGTGGTGGTGTTGGTGGTGGTGATGGTGGTGGTGGTGTTGGTGGTGGTGTTGGTGGTGGTGTTGGTGGTGGTGGTGATGACGAAGCATTGGGTGGCAACAGGAAGAAACCATAAGTATGAAAGAATGGGTTTTGAGAACGATGATGTTGCGGATGATAAGGTGAAGTGAGACGGGATGTGCAAGTCAGTGCTGGAGGTGGAGGTGGAGGTGGTTGTTGTTGTGGTGGTGGAAGTGGTTGATGTTGTGGTGGTGGAGGTGGTTGTTGTTGTGGTTGTATTTTTGGTTGTTGTTGTGGTGGAAGATGTTGTTGTGGTGGTGGTTGTTGGGTTGGTTTCATGTGTATTAAATTTGGCAGCAGTGATAAGAACTGCAGGATGATGGATGTACAGAGTTCGAAAAAGTGAGTCTTCTAAACCTCTCAACGTTGAGAATGGTTTGGAAAATTCACTTGTTCAAACTCTATTCAGTTGCCCTCCAACACTCCTTGGACCCTGGTCCACATGGTGAACATGAACACAAGGATCGATTATTTGGTCCCCATGCCATGTGTATCGAAACTTTTGAAGGCAACTAACTGTACATACCACGGGAAGGGAAATACCTTATGATGAAAGAGGAAATAGTTGAGGACATTCTAGTCGTCTCCTGATGTGGTTATTAAAATGGGATTAATTTACATTTTACGGGGAATTCGGCTTACAGGATTTTGGTACTTGTCAACCTGAATATTTATCAAACACAGAAGAATTAACCATAAAAGTCCTTCTGACAACATGACACGAAGAAAAATAGGAGTTGGGTATATGTTTATTATTATTCTTTACTTACACACACACACACCCACCCACACACCCACACACACACACACACACACACACACACACACACACACACACACACACACACACACACACACACACACACACACACACACACACACACACACACACACACACACACACACACACACACACACACACACACACACACACACACACACACACACACACACACACACACACACAGAAACAACACTGCAAACCACAAGCATTCTTACAAAAATTATGACCTCCACAGAAAAGAGCAGCGTTGATAATGAAATGCCGTTCAATAATAATTCCTCTGTCGTCACTTCCACAAAGACAGAAGCTTTTACCACCATCATCCCCACACACAAGACAACAGCACTTGGCAACACTTTTAAGCCAATTACCATGTCTCGAGTGTCTCTCCAAGGGGCAATCAGAGGTCGTAAGTCAATTAGGAAGCGCATTATTACCCTGACAGCCAGCGAGGAGGAGAGAAAAGAGGAGGAAGGGACTGCTGTTTAAGGGACTGTTATTGTGTCGGGGTGAATCTTTCCTGTAGTACCTAAACTCATCTGAATCTTATTTCATGTAGGTTTTTTTATAATATATTATACCATGTGGGTAAATAACGTGTTGTGATTTTCCGTGGTGATGCTTATACTTTCGGAGCACGCGCGCACACACACACACACACACGCTTAGACACACACACAGTTAAAAGGACATGCAAGTTGTCACACACACACAAACACACACACACTTAAAGGACATACATATTGTCGTACACACACACACACACACACACACTTAAAGGACATACATATTGTCGTACACACACACACACACACACACACACACACTTAAAGGACATACATATTGTCGTACACACACACAAACACACACACACACACACTTAAAGGACATACATATTGTCGTACACACACACACACACACACACACACACACTTAAAGGACATACATATTGTCGTACACACACACACACACACACACACTTAAAGGACATACATATTGTCGTACACACACACACACACACACCATCATAATAGATTTGTCATCGTACCCGCTGTCAAGGATGATCTGTTTGTTTACACTCCCTCTGTTTATTTGGACGAAAATATGTTGCTCTCTTGTGGACCAGGACCAAACTTTGTAAGGTTGTATTGTATGGTGTAGGAACATACAGAGTAAAACATACGATTAAACATACGATTAAACACAGGATAGAATATTTAACTCGTTTGATATAATAGGGGAGCGAAAGATTCACAGTTTCGTAGGTAACTGATATTTTTTTCACCATGTAATAAAAGACAAGAAAAAAAAATACGCTAAACGTAATTATTCAGTACATAAGAATCTGAGAAGTAAAATGTAAACAAAAAATAATAATAATAAACTTGACTGAAGCGACTTTCCGCATACCTCTGACCAGATACTTTACCACACCATACCACACCACACCTTACGTCTACCTCACCTCACCTGTCTCGGGTTAAGAGGGGATGAAATATGCCCTGGAAGCTGCTGGAGATCACTATAGCCTCCAAAGTATGTTAGAAGACAGCACCAACACTACGGGATTCTGTTTCTTGGCATTTTTTGGGGGGATGAAACTGCAGCCTCACATTTGCCGACAAAATTGTAGGGTCCTTAATTGGTGGTGTTGGTAGCAGGTAGGTATTCAGGGTAAGGAAGGAGGGAAGGAGGGAGAGATAGGAGGAGGGAGGGAAGGAGGGAGAGATAGGAGGAGGGAGGGGAGGAGGGAGAGATAGGAGGAGGGAGGGAAGGAGGGATAAATGAAGGGAAGGAAAGAGAGGGAGGGGTTGTGGTTGGCAAAAAGTTAGTCCTCACTCGACTGTGAAGGATAATGTTACCCGCGGTTAGTTTATTACAGGGTTTTAAGTAAGACGGGGGAAAGAGTGTTCGTGTGTGTGTGTGTGGCTTCAATTAGTGTCCGCATGCGTGTATGTGTGAGTGTGTGTGTGTGTGTGTGCTCAATTAGTGTCCGCATGCGTGTATGTGTGAGTGTGTGTGTGTGTGTGTGCTCAATTAGTGTCCGCATGCGTGTGTGTGTGGCTTCAGATAGTGTCCGCATGCTTATGTGTGTGTGTGTGTGTTCGTGTGATTTACTGCCCGCACGCCTGTGTATGTGTGTGTGTATGTATGTGTATGTGTATGTGTGTGTGTGTGTTCAAATAGAGTCCGCATGCGTATGTGTGTGTGTGTGTGTGTGATTTACTGCCCGCACGCGTGTGTATGTGTGTGTTGATGTGAGCATGTGTGAGGTACTCCTAGTGTGTCGTGTGTAGATCCCAATGTGGAGAGGTGTGGTGTTTATATATGTGTGTTTAAATGTGTATATATTAGTGTAAGTGTCGTTGCGTGCGTACGTGAATGAGGGAATATTACAGATTTGTGGTGTTTTTATACGCGCTCTGACAATGATGCTTAGGAAATAAATGTACATTATTTTTTTTATATAGTGATGCATAATTACTGACCAGAATGTGAGGAGGAGAAAACTTTGAATCCTCCTGGTATTGCTCATTTCCCCCCACCCAGTACACATATAGAGGCTGAGTTAGAATGCAGGGTATGTGTGTGTGGTGCCTGCCGTTCGTCTCTGGTCAGGAACTATGTATCACGAATGTACGAGTTACCAGTTCGTAAGTTATGACGTGTATTGTAAGTGGAGTTTTCTTGAGGTAAACCTAAAGAGCAAAGATGTTACATGTGTGTATATGTGTATGTTGTTGTACAGTATATCAGGTGTGTGTATGTCAAGGGAATGTGTGTGTATGTGCATGTTGTAGAGCAGGTGTGTGTGTGTGTGTGTGTGTGTGTGTGTGTGTGTGTGTGTGTGTGAGTACCAAGGGCATCCGTCAGACACTAATTATATAGGTTCGTAATCCACTCTGCCTCCGCCTCTTTTTTTTGTTAATATGGGTGGCAGGTCATATTATCTTTACACCACAAGGCATAAAGTGTGGGGAGGAAGTTTGGTGTGATTTACTGGGTATTTGTAGCTTAAGAGGATGGTGCCCTTGTGTGTGTGTGTGTGTTTGTTTGTGTGTTTGTGTGTGTGTGTGTGTGTGTTTGTTTGTGTGTTTGTGTGTGTGTTTGTTTATTTGATGTCAGCTTTATATATTATAGTTATAGGGGTCTTCGTAAATGCATAGTTACATTTACATTAAAAAGTGTTGAGGTGCAGATGAAAAACTTGCCAAGAAAAACATGAAGTTATAGAATCGAATTAATTTATTTTGATTTTATGATATCAACCCAATAAAGGAATAATACAACGATATATAGGGAAGAACAACATAAATAAATACTTGAAAAAAAAACAGGCATGCAACCAACCAACTCATTCGTCACAAAAAAAAAAAAAAAAAATCTATCGAGGTATCAATTATTATTATTATTATAGCAGAAAATTGACGACAACCTTTCGACGATAAATTTCACCTGCCCTGGAGATGGTGTCAAAAAAGAATGGTGCAAACGCTGGTGATTGTGATTGTACATTCGTGGTGCGTGCATGGTGTTGTTGTCTGTAGGAGGTGACGGTGTGGGCTGGTTGCAGGTGTGTGTGTGTGTGTGTTGTGTGTGTGTGTGTGTGTGTGTGTAGACTGCCAGCTTATTCCTACAGTATCTCCCTGACCCCTTGTACACGTGTCTCTTTGTCGCCTCACTCACTGACACTTCTCTCTTCCTTCTCTGTCACACACTTTTTCTCATCCTTGTGTTACTCCTCCTCCTCCTCCAGTTTCTCCTCCTCCTCTTGTTTCTCTTCCTCCTCCTCCTCCTATTTCTCCTCCTCCTCCTCCTCCTCCTCCTCCTCCTCCTCCTGTTTCTCCTCCACCACTAACACCACAACCTCCACCTCTCCCTCTTCTCTACCACTACCAGAACCTACACCATTCCACATTCTCCTCCACCTCTCCCTCTTCTTCTCTACCACTACCAGAACCTCCACCTCTTCTCCACCACCACCACCACCTCCCCTCTCTCACACACACACACACAGTTGAAGAATTATCGACTTGTTTTCCCTATCAATCGTGCCTCACCTCTGCATCGAGTTGACGGCAGAATCCACAATGAGAGAGACACATGGAATTCAACTTCTTACCCTCACTGATATTATTATTATTATTATTATTATTACTTTTTTTATCATTATTTTTTTTTAACTTTTTTATTTTTATGGCTACGTCAATTGTTCGTGTACTTAGATCTTGCAAACCCTTGAATGTATAAATAAATCGAACTTTTTTTTTTTTACTTACTGTTGTTGTTGTTGTTTTTGTTGTTGTTGGTGGTGGTGGTGTTATATATATTTTTGTTGTTGTTGTTGTTGTTGTTGTTGTTGTTTGTTGTTGTTGTTGTTGTAGTTTTTGCTGAGGTGGAATATTTATGTTTCCGCATATTTTTAAGAGGTCACTCCACCTTACCAAATCCACCCACATGTCCCTGCCTAACCCACCCACACCCAGATAGAGAGAGAGAGAAAGGATGGTAAGATCGAGAAGTGGGAGAGAGAGAGAAGGAAGGTAAGATTCGAGAGGGGAGGGAGAGAGAGAGAGAGGGGGGAGAGAGAGTCTAGAGATACAGTACATTGCCTGTAGTGGGAGAGCAATCCAACTTGTCTGTTTGGTGTCGACTCAGTGTGGGTATCGGTGGGATTAATGGCTTGTCCTCTGTAACCTGTTGGCTGTTTAATTAAGCCATGCAGTAGCCAGGGTTTAGGTTTGGCTTTGAGGTATGAACAAGGCTTTAGTCTACACGCTGATGGAGTCCGTTCCTATTGTTCTGTGTGTGTGTGTATGTGTGTGTATGAGAGTGAGAGAGAGTGAGAGAGAGAGAGTGTGTGTGTGTCTGTGTCTGTGTCTGTTTATGTGTGTGTGTGAGAGAGAGTGAGTGTGTGTGTGTTTTTTTTTTTTTGTGTGTGTGTTTGTGTGTTTTATGTGTGTGTGTGTGTGTGTGTTTCCATATCCTCCTTCCCACTCTCTCTCTCTATTTTCATTCTATCCCTCTTGCACCACAACCCCCTCCTTCCTTCCTTCCTTCCTTCCTTCCTTCCTTCCTTCCTTCCTTCCTTCCTTCCTTCCTTCCTTCCTTCCTTCCTTCCTTCCTTCCTTCCTTCCTTCCTTCCTTCCTTCCTTCCTTCCTTCCTTCCTTCTCCTCCTCCCACCTCTTTACTATCACCTCTCCCATTTTTTCCTCGTTCCATAATTGGTGTCCCTGTGTAAACAAATACTCTCTCTAACATTAAGGGGAGAGTATACTTTCGGTACATTGGAGTGCTTTGATTCCTCCTAAGTATGCCAGGAAACAGGACCAGAGGAACAAATATAATGGTGTTCTGTTGCTTGGACTAGTTTGAAGGAATCATTTGACACTGTATTTCCCCCCTTAACCCTCTCCTGTATATAGACTCCCCGGGGGAAGGTAATGCAAGGCGTGAATTAAATCATGCATTAATTTGACACATAATGGATAAGGAACAACACCATAAGAGGAGGAAGAGAAGGAGGAGGAAGAGAAGGAGATTTTATTGACGACTTTCTGCTTCTGCTTCTGCTTCCTGAAGCTTAAGGACCCTGTGATGTAGTCTGAAAATTGGATATAAATGAGTCCTTCAAATATTCCCACGAAACACCACCTATAGTGAAGGAGCTTGTTTCGTGACATGATCAGGAGGAATCAGAAGCCTCCAATTTTATACACGATCACAGGGTCCCTTAAAGTATATTTTTTTATGATTACGATGAACAACAAAGACGACGGGGAGAATGTCCAAGAAAATGAATAAAGAGGGAGATTAAGTCCAAAAAAAAAAAATGAATAAAGAGGGAAATAAAGTAAACAAAATAAAAATAAATAAAAAGATTAAGACGAAGCCTGTCCCCTACTCCCGCACCCCCTAAATGTAGTTCATATTATTATTATTTGAGGATAATTATAATATTACCGATACTTTTCACGTGACGGGAAAACAAATCGACTTAAACCAATAATCCTACACCGCTTTACTGAACATTTTTTAAGGAGCAGCATAATGTTGGCAAATGTAGAGAGAGAGAGAGAGAGAGAGAGAAAGAAAGACAGAGAGAGAGAGAGAGAGAGAGAGAGAGAGAGAGAGAGAGAGAGAGAGAGAGAGAGAGAGAGATCTGATTTATTCACCACTACATACAGTTTGCCCAATAGACGTATCCCTCTCACTGTTTACTAATGCTGGCAGTCAGTGTCCTCTTATACGATCCGACCCCCTAGATTAGGTTAGGTTAGATTAGGTTAGAACAGATTAGGTTAGGTTAGGACAGATTAGGTTAGGTTAGATTTGGTTAGGACAGATTAGGTTAGGTTAGATTAGGTTAGGACATATTAGGTTAGGTTAGATTAGGTTAGGACATATTAGGTTAAGTTAGATTAGGTTAGGACAGATTAGGTTAGGTTACATGATATCTCTCACAGAATGTAAACAACTTGATATATCACGCTGTAATAATAATATATAAGGAGGTTGGGTTAGGTTAGGTTACATGATATCTCTCACAGAATGTAAACAAACATCTCTATATATCACGTTGTAATAATAATGCTGATATCAAAAGGTTCTTACATGATATATATCTCACCGATTGTATCTATCTAAGAGTCTCGACATGGCGTTGAAATAAGTATATACAGTTGCCTTCACTTGCAGTTGTTGTTGAAGTATAATTTGGTTCACATTCGGAGTATACATGAGGCTGAGGTATTTCTTGGTGGTGGTGGAAATATGATACGTCCAGGAGAGCTGTTGAATTTCCAAACTTTTATTTTCTCGTCACAACATGCCGTTTTTTTTTTTTTTTTTTTTTTTTTACGTAGCCATATGCCGTAATTTTTTATTTACATACACAACATGCTGCTATTTTGTGTGTGTTGTTGTTCTTTACATGCACACCAACACATAGTATAGCTGTGTGTGTGTGTGTGTGTGTGTGTGTGTGTGTGTGTGTGTGTGTGTGTATGTACCCGGCAACAAGGTCCACTTTGCCATATGGTTCATTAGCACCTGTGTTTACCGTGCACATTAACCTTACCTGTTCTCCGTACCAGCACACACACACACACACACACACACACACACACACACACACACACACACACACACACACACACACACACACACACACACACACACACACACACACACACACACACACACACACACACACACACACACACACACACATTAGCAACATCTCGGAGGTGGGGTCAAAAATATTTCCAGATTCACCAACACTGCATTTCCACCTTGAAGGCCTTAAAATTGGGTACCCGTTGCAGAGGTCGAAGTTGTCCTTTTCTCTCTCTCTCTCTCTCTCTCTCTCTCTCTCTCTCTCTCTCTCTCTCTCTCTCTCTCTCTCTCTCTCTCTCTCTCTCTCTCTTTTAACTCGCTTTCTTTCTGCCTGTCTATTCCACTGTCCGTCTGTCTGTGTTTTTTTCTGTTTGCTTGTTTGCTTGCTTCTCTGTGTGTCTGTTACTGTCTTTCTTATGTCTCTTTCCCGTTCCCTTTCTCTCCTTCCCTTCTATCCCTCCTACCTTCTACCACCTCCCTTACCCTCTCCCTCCCTCACCTTTTCTCTCCCTCCCTCACCCTTGCTCTCCCTCCCTCACCCTTGCTTTCCCTCCCTCTTTCACCCTTTCTCTCCCACTACTCCCTCTATATTCCCTTTTCTCTCCCCCTTTCCCTCCCTCCCTCACATACTAACACCAACACCATCCCACTACACCTTACAGTTATCTACGTGTGTCTAGTAGGGTTATGGCTAATGGACAGATCAAGTTAAGATACAAATACACTTATGAAGAAAATGCCTGTGATTGTGGTTCCTTACAGATAATATACTGTAGTAACCATATATAGATCCCATAGTGTTATGAAGAAATGCCTGTGATTGTGTTTCCTTACAGAGAATATACTGTAGTAACCATATATAGATCCAATAGTGTTATGAAGAAATGGTTGTGATTGTGTTTCCTTACAGAGGAAATACAGTAGTAACCTTATATAGATCCAATATTGTTCTTAAAAGATGTAAGGTAATTTAGATTCTGTAGTGTGTACTTAGAGTGAATAATAATTACTGAAGTCACTTTATTTATATTTACAGTATCTCTCTGTCTGCCTGTCTGTCTGTCTGTCTCTCTCTTTATATCTATCTACTATCTATAGTCTCTCTCTCACACACACACTCTCTCTATCTAGTATCACACAATCTCTCTCTCTCTCTCTCTCTCTCTCTCTCTCTCTCTCTCTCTCTCTCTCTCTCTCTCTCTCTCTCTCTCTCTCTCTCTCTCTCTTCAGCACGTGGAAGTAAATGGTTTTCCTCACTGGCTCTCAGGGTGAAAAAAAAAAACAATAAAAGGGTTTGGGCGTGGCGTTGGTTGGGCGTCTCCTCTCCCGTGTGTCGAGGGGGCGGGGGGGGGAGGGGAGGGGGAGATTGAGAAAGGGGTAGGGGTAGGGGTAGGACAGGGAGGTGGCAGGCAGGGGGGACAGGGTTGGGAAGTAGGGGAGATGAGAAGGTAGAGAGAATGATGATAGGATAGGCAAGGAGAAAGAGAGAAGAGTAGAAATGAGAGAGATAGAGAGAGATAGAGAGAGAGAGAGAGAAGTAGAGGGAGGAGTGGATGTGTGTGTGTGTGTGCGTGTGTGTGTGTGGAGGGGAAGGGGGTGGGAGGGAAGGAGGGGTTGGAGTGAGTAGGTATGGGTGGTGAACGTGAGGTGCCTTCTAATGAGGATTCTTTCTACCCTGACGGAGGCGATGCAGGTACAGTCCCACAAAAGGGTTCCTTAAGCGGCCCACCCATGCACCCACTTAAACACCCACCTGCCCACCTATGCCCTTACTACTGTGTCCTAGAGGGCGTAGGTGGTCCTGGGAATCTCGAAGTACGTCGTCTTATATATAGATTTTTTTTTTTTTTTTTTTTTTTTTTTTTTTTTTTAACCAAGAAACTGATAAGTCGAAATTGGGTTGTGTAGGGTAGGGATGGGTAGGATATGGAAGGGAAAATGAGGAGGAAGGAAGGAAAGAAAGGGAATTATAAGTTGAAATATATAGGGTTGTGTTGGGTAGGGATGGGTAGTATAGGGAAGGGAAGATGAGGAGGAAGGAAGAAGAGAAAGAGAATAAGTCAAAATAGGGTTGTATAAGGTAGGGATGAGTAGGATATGGAAGGGAAGGTGAGGAGGAAGGAAGGAAAGAAAGGGAATGATAAGTCGAAATGTGTAGGGTTGTGTAGGGCAGGGCAGGGCAGGGTAGGGATGAGTAGGTTAGGGATGGGTTAGGATGGTCATGTAAAGAAGAGTCAGCTTAGGTATGGTGAGTATGAATAGTGTAAGGCAGAGGAAAGGTCTGAAAGAAGTGTGTACAGAACAGTAGAGCTCCGAAGGTATAGTGTGTGAATGAGAAGGATGAAAAGGGAAGGGAGTAAGGGAGAGTATACTGTAGGTTAAAGGAAGGGTAAAAAGGCAAGGGAATAAAGGAGAGTATAGGTTAAAGAAAGCCAGCATTGTGATAAAGAGGCTATGATGATTATGTACCGTAGAGAAGGCATATATTTGTTTATTGTTTGCTATGGGTGAGATGTTGTTGTAAGAGCAGGGGCGGGGCAGAGCAGGGAGGGGCAGAGCAGGGAGGGGCAGAGCAGGGAGGGGCAGAGCAGGGAGGAGCAGAACAGGGAGGGGCAGAGCAGGGATGAGCAGAGCAGGGAGGGGCAGAACAGGGAGGGGCAAAGCAGGGAGGGACAGAACAGGGAAGGGCAGAACAGGACATAATGGACAGAGACTGAACTCACTCTGTATATTAAGTCTCCGTAGCTGTTGTATAGTCCTTAATAATACCAGACAAGTTTATATCACCGAGAAAATCCTGTCGCCTATAAGAGTTATTAAAGATATAAATCAGCAATAAGAAGTGATCCAAGTTTTATCTATTAAACCTGAACACCCACAGTGGTTCTATAAAAGGTGGCCTTGTAGTGCAAATATACTGCTTCGTCACGGTTCATTAAAAGCTTTGAGTTGGTTGGGTGAGCTTTTTTTTTTTTTTTTTTTTTTTTGGTAATTCTGGAGCAACTGAATCCTCCAATCTATTTCAAGCAACAGGACACCATTAATTTTGCTCTTCTGGTCCTGTTTCTTAGCATACTTTGGAGGAATCAAGGCACTCCAATGTACCAAAAAAACAAACATTACCACCTTAAGGGACCCTGTTGATGTAGTCAGAAATTTGAAGGTAAATGAGTCCTTCAAATATTGCCACGAAACACACACACACCTATATTATGGAAGGAGCTTGTTCTGTGGCATAGTCAGGAGGAATCAGAAACCTCGAAGTCTCATAAACGACTACAGGGTCCTTAAGATAAAAAAATATGTTGTTGTTGCTGTTGCTTAGAGGGATAATCAGAGGTAAAATTCACATGCATACATACATACAAAAATACAGTACATGGTTTGAAGGGAGGCGGCGGACATAGCGAGAGAATATAACCAACCAACCAACCAACTCCTTAAAAGGCATGACACTTCTTTCAGGAGGTCTGCTGCACTTGGAGGTAAACAACAGAATAGTGAGTGAGTGAGTGAGTGTGGTCTATGCCGACGGTACTGTACTTCATCATCCACGTCCAGCTCGGAGAATTAAAAAAAAAAAAAAAAAAAACAAAAAAAAACATGAACATAAAAGTGATTATTGTTGTGATGCAATTAAGTTCAGGTGACCTTTGCACATGTCAGGTCAAAGGTGAGAGGGTTGCAGAGGAGAAAATCGGGGGGGGGGTGATGATGTGGGACGAAGCTATAGCAAATGGGGGTTTAGGGGGTGGGGGAAGTAGGGAAGAGGGAGGAGACAGTGAGTGAGATGAGGTTACGTCTATAAAAAAAAAAAAAAGATCAACAAACACAACAGCCAAACAAACAAATAATAAGGACAACTACAACATTACCACCTCTATCATCAACAACAACAACAACAACACAACAACAGTAACTTCAGCCTCAACTTTTTCAACTCCAACTTCAACTTCAGGTATAACAACTATCTTTGCCTCTCCTTCTCCTCCTTCTCCCTCTTCTACCCACACCTTTCCTTTCCCTCTCCCTCCTTCTACAACCCTCACCTTTCTTTCCCTCTCCCTCCTTCTCCAACTATCACATTTTATTTTCCTCTCCCTCCTTATTCTTCTACTCTCACCTTTCTCTTCCTCACTCCCTAACCACACCTTTCTTTTCCTCCATCTCTCCCTTCTTCCCTCGTATCTACATACATTTTCCATCCTCCCTCACCTACCCACACCTTACCTTTTCCCATCCTATCCCTCCCACCACTCCTTCCCATCCCTTCCCTCTCCCTTCCACACCTTACCTTTTCCCATCCTGTCCCTCCCCTCCACATCATTCCCATCCTCCCTCTCCTACTCACACCTTTCCTTTTCCCATCCTACCCCTCCCACAATTCTTTCCCATCCCTCCATCGTATCTACATAACTTTCCCATCCTCCCTCTCCTACCCACACCTAACCTTTTCCCCTCCACTCCATCCCATCCCTTCCTTCCTCCTCCCCCTCTGTGCTGGGTAGACTTTTCCTGCCTCTTGGGATGACTGAGTACCTTCCCTTGATACCATATTGGGACTCGTAATAAAGTGTTTCTGATACCGATGACAAAGCCCAATTAAATATCAATTTTTTTTCTCTCCCTTGAATAGAGGTTAGTGTTGGGCTTGTGGGAGTGTGTGGAAGGGGAGGTGGTTAGTGTGTGTGTGTGTGTGTGTGTGTGTGTGTGTGTGTGTGTGTGTGTGTGTGTGTGTGTGTGTGTGTGTGTGTGTGTGTGTGTGTGTGTGTGTGTGTGTGGAGTTGGGTTATGTGGTCAGTGTGGGTGTGTGGAAGGGGAGCGGGGTGGGTAGTGGGAGTGTGTGGAAGGGGAGGTGGTCAGTGTGGGTGTGTGGAAGGGTAGTGGGGTTGGATGGTCAGTGTGTGGAAAGGGAGTGGGATGGGTAGTGGGAGTGTGTGGAGTGGGGTAGGGTGGGTAGTGGGAGTGTGTTTGGATAAGGGAGTGGGCAGAGGGAGAGTGTGGAGTGGGGATGGAAATTGGGCTGAGGAAATATGTGGAAGGGGGTCGGTCAGGTACATGGGCAGTGCAAGTGTGTTTATGCTTACAAATTATACACTCTCATTTTTGCTTACCAAATTATACACTCTCATTTTTGCTTACCAAATTATACACTCTCATTTTTGCTTACCAATTATACACTCATTTTTGCTTACCAAATTATACACTCTCAATCTTGCTTACCAAATTATACACTCTCATTCTTGCTTACCCAATTATACACTCTCAATCCTGCTTACCAAATAAAACACTCTCATTCTTGCTTACCCAATTATACTCTCAATTTTGCTTACCCAATTATACACTTTCCTTTTTGCTTACCAATTAAAACACACTTGCTCATGTCTAACAAAAATTACTGTACATGCGTTAAGGACCCTGTAATCGTCGTGTATAAAAATTGGAGACTTCTGCAGATTCCTCCTGACACCATACCACGAAACACACACGTTCCTTCCATTATAGGGGAGTGTGTTTCGTGGCAATATTTGAAGGACTCATTTACCCCCAATTATCTTACTACAAAACAAAAGCACAGGAGGAGGTCCCTTAATAAACACCCCCACCCCCACCAATGTTCGTGTTGGTGTACCTTATTATTATTGAACTATGCAAACATTAATTAACGACCAGAGAACAGGAATATACCAATAGGAAAATAATATACCGCTGCTTTACTCATGAATACAACCATGGCAGTCGCAATGTTGTAAATTCTACCTCAGTGTCTGGTAAAAGGGATAGTATTTTTTTTTTTTTTTTTTTTCATGTTTTTTTTATTTTTTTTATTGAAGCGTCTTGATTCCTCCAAAGTATATATGCCAGGAAACAAGCTATGGGTCGTGGAAGATGTGCCCGAAATAATTAATTATTCCTGTTGCCTTCCCCTCTGCCTGATGATTTTTTTCGAAGATGTTTTTTTTTAGTTTAGTATATTGCAGTGGATCTGATTCATGACAAAATTATAGCTTGTAGGAATCGATAGTCCTTTAATTTATATATACAAAAAAAAAAAAAAAAAAAAAAAAAAAAAAAAAAAAAAAATAGTCAGTCAGTCTTTCCTTCTGTAACTGTATTCAGCGAAAATGTAAATTGCAGCTTTGAGTTTCCTTGGTTAAATATCGTCTCAAGTGATACAACAAAAAAAGTGTAAAAGATTTTCAAACAGAGTGAGACGGTGTGAATAAAGTTGGATTTAGTGTGTATCAGGAGGAAAGCCAATGTGTGTGTGTGTGTGTGTGTGTGTGTGTGTGTGTGTGTGTGTGTGCGTGTGTGTGTGTGTAGGGACAAAGTGAGTGCTTGAAACGTATCCATGACAAACATCACTACCACAACTACCACCACCACCACCACCACCACCACCACCACCACCACTACCATCACTACCACCACTACCTCCACCACCACCACTACCACTACCACCACCACAATATCACACACACACACACAGACACACACACACACACACACACACACACACACACCACTCCTCTCCACAACAGAACATTCTCAGTCTTGGTGTTGATTTTACTGTGTGTCAACTGGGCGTGGTTCTTCCCCAAGCAAATTCATTCAGGATTTTCCCAGAATTCGTATATGTGTATGATGGGGACATTTTGGCTCAACTTTATTTTTTTTTTATCACGCTTATTTATTTATTTATTTATTTATTTATTCATTTTTCAAGCATATGTTGTCGAAGTTACTGGTATATATTTTTTTGAGTTGTGTGTTATGATTTTGTGTTGTATACGTGTGATTTTTTTTATATATATGTATGTATGATTTTGTGTTATAATTCTACACTCTTCAAACTTTTATTAATTAACCTGAAAAGTTTGGACCCTATCTTACAACTCAATTAATGTACGATACCAGAACCAGGAAACTGTCTGTATTGCTGTAGTTTAATTAAAAGGTATATATATTTTTTTTATATACTACAGTGTTGATAAATCTGAACCAACTCATTCCTCCAAACTATTTCAAACAAACAAACAAACAAACAGGTCACCATTATGTGTGTGTTTATCTGGTCGTGTTTCCTGGCACACTTTGGAGGAATAAAGACACTCTATTAAAGTGCTACCAAAAGTGTATCATTGTACAGTTGCATCCAAAAATTTCGACACTCTACCTGTTAAAATCTAGCAGGTATAGTGTCTCGAAATTTTTGGAGGTAGCTGTACATACCACCTTAAGGGGAGAGTATACTTTTGGTACATTGGAGTGCCTTGATTCCTCCAAAATGTGCCAGAAAACAGGGCCAGATGGACGAAAATAAAGGCGTCCTGTTGCTTGGAATAGTTTGGAGGAATCAGTTGCTCCAGATTTGCCCTTAACCCGGATACATATGTTCAGGATACTGGGTTGCAATCCGGGTAAAGTTTCTCTGCTTCACCAAATATATATAGTATTGCTCAACTCCCACAGTGGCTTTCTTCTGGTGAGGAGGCAGGATCTGTTTTGACCTTTGTTGTATATCTGTATGTGTGTGTGTGTTTACAGTGCAGTGCCAGCAGGAATATACGTAAGCAAAAAAAAAAAAAAAAAAATCACACATTTATCTAATCACTTAATCAATAAATCATTCAGTAGATTAAATAGTCAGTACACTAATCACTGCATAAGTCACTATGTCAGTTTGTTATTAATCAATTCTGTAGCCTATATATATAATTATACCTCCTCATCCAGGTCTACTCATTTCATCTTCATTTTCTATCACTGTATTATTTTTCCAGATCGCTCCCTTTTTTCATCGATTGCATCTTCTCCTTCTTCCATCACTATAGTCTCCCTTCACTTCCATCCCCATTCATTCATCCTTTCACCCTCCCTCCCTCCTTCCATCTTCCCACTGTCATTCACCTCTCTCCCTCCCTCCATCTGCCAACTCTCCCTCCCTCTTCCTCTCCTCTTTCCCTCCCTCCCTCCTTCCTTCCATCTTCCCACTCTCGCTTCCTCCACTACCCCACACTCCCTCCACTACCTCACACTCCCTCCACTACCTCACACTCCCTCTCTCCCTCCACTACCCCACACTCCCTTCCTCTCTTCCATGCTGTGCCCTGAGCCATGAATATGCACAAGTCCTCTCTTTGGGTGTATTTACCTGGCCAGTCACATACGAGGAGAAAACACAGGCCGTCAGTCAGTCAGTGAGTGTTTGGTCTCGTTAGCATCCCTGAGAGCTCCTTCACTCTGCTTCACCCTGACGTGGAGATGCTTGCTTGTACCCCCTGTAGGTAGCAGTTTAAAAGGGATAGTATACATTTGGTACATTATAGTGCCTTGATTCCTCCAAAGTAAGCCAGGAAACAGAACCAGGTGGACAAATATAATGCGTGTCCTGTTGCTTGGAATAGTTTGGAGGAACCAGTTGCTCTATATACAGTATACCAGTAGTGTACATACCATCCTCTTAAATGGGTCGTGCACTTTTATTTGTTGATATATTATGTTACATTAAAGCTCACTTAGTCCTCCAAACTATTCCAGGCAACAGATCATCATTATTTTCGTTCTATATGTGGTCCTGTTTTTTTTATGGCATATGTTGGAGGAGATGATTAAGGCTTTCCAATGTACTGTACCAAAAGTGTATATTATGGCTCCCTTAGGGCAATCCTTCATTTATTTATCATATTTTCAGGGTTTTCTCTTCCTCGGCGCTTTGTCTAAAATTCTAGATCAATGTTTCTGCACTGTATATATACGCAAGATTTGGGGAGTATTAACCACCACTTTATTTACCAGTTTATTTTAGTTGGATTAATTCTTTCCTCTGTGCTCTGTGAAGGTAGACAAAATTGCTGAATGAAGACATGGCGAGTGATTCAGTTTCTTTTATTCCTGCCTTCCTGTTCCTGACACATAAGGAGTCAAGTGGTTAGACGTCTTGTCGGTTTTCTGGACGCTTAAGGGACCCTGTGGTGTACAGTTGAACAAGTAGAAAGTGCAACAAAAGTCTAGCTGTATTTAGTAAGACAGCATCTGGCAATTGTTTATAGTAAGCCCTCTTATCTTTATGAATGAATCACTGGGAACCCAAAGCCAATGTAAGGTGGGACGTGATTGGCTGAACTTTGAATGGCGGTGAAGATGTTGACATATACAGTATAGCCAGATTTGTCTTGCACTTTCTACTTGCTCAACTGTACTGTAGTCAGAAAACTGGATGTTAGTGGGTCCTTCAAATATTGCTACGAAACACCACCTATATTGAAGGAGCTTGTTTCGTGGTATAGTAAGGAGTAATCAGAAGCCGCCAAGTCTTATTATACAAGATCACAGCGTCCTTAAAGGAGAAATTATTTTGTTGGTGAATTGGGTCGTCTCTGATTCTTCAAACTATGCCATAAAACAAACAGATCCTCTATTAGTAGCACTGAAGGCGTCTGTTTCATGGTAAAGGTTGGAGGAATCAGTAGCCTTTCAATTTACCAACAAGAGAATCTCCCCATACATAAGTGAATGAATGAATGTTAAAGGTTTGATACATTAGATATAACAGTAACAAAGCCTTTCACGATACATTATCAATTTTGTTATTCACTGGATATAACATAACACGTAAAAAAAAAATTGTGCATGAGTTAAACAAATCACAGTTTAATCTTCTATTTTTAATTTAATTTATGATTTATTCAGACAATAATTATCGACCGACCGACCGGTGTTAGTGAGAGAAAAATGCGAAAAATCTTCAGGCAATGTTTTTTAAAAAAATTGTATAAAGAATTAATCAACAGCAATTACACCCACCGTGGGAAATTTATGGGTGTCTGATGCGAGCGGTACTGCACACCCATACCAACCCACCCACCCACCCGCTTGATTTATGGGTGTAATTTGGTGCCTTGGCTGCATGCATGGGTCTGACTGGCTGGTCTTGGCCACGACTGACAAACTGCATGGCCACCACGAGATAACTCAAGTCAAAGTTAAGTCAACCAAAGCCAAGCCAAACCAAGTCAAGCCAAACCAAGTTAAGTCAAGTCAAGCCAAAACAAGCCCAGTCAACCCAAGTCAAGTCAAGTCAAGTCAAGTCAGCTTGTTGGTGAACTAAACTGCTTGGTACAACATTACTAATAATAACATGCAGTGCTGGATAAAGAATAGTAGAAATAGATAGTGATTTGACTTAATTAATGAGACTTAGATAAAAATGCTAGATAAAAACTGTATAGTGATTAATGTTAGATAAAAACTGTATAGTGATTAATGTATAAGCTTTTGTCAAATAATTAAGTACTGTATATAAAATTTTCACATGGACTGCATATTTATAAAAAAAACTTTCCTTCTTATTTCCAGGTGAGTGAGTTTGGAAGCGACGGTGGTAAGAGTAATTAAGACTGCATTTCTGGATTAGGTGAGTAATTAATAAGTGATAATAATAATAATAATAATAATAATAACTGATGGGTCAATACTTCTGTCCTTCTGATCCGAGACACACTATGAAACTGTATCAGCTTCATTTCATATGTGGGCAACTGTACATACGAAACATAAAAAAAACAAAAAAACTATTGATTGATTTAGTAGGAAAGTTTTGATGGTTGTGTAAATGATTGAAACAGCTTCAGATGAGATGCCCCGGGAACAAACAAGCTATTTTTTTTAAAGTTTCCATCTTCTCTCCCACCTCTTTCTCTCTCTCTCATCAGTCCCTCCCTTCTATACTCCCTCTGTCTCCATCCAGTCTCTCACCACCACACCACCACTCTCTCACTTCCTCCCTCCCTCCCTCCCTCTCTCCCTCTCTCCCTCTCTCCCTCTCTCTCTCCCCCCCTCTCTCTCTCCCTCTCTCACATTCTCTCCTTTACACTCTCTCTCCCTCACCCCTTACTCCCTCCACCCCCTCTCTCTCCCTCCCTCACATTCTCTCCTTTACTTTCCCTCCCCCTCAACCCTTACTCCCTCTCTCTCTCCCCATCTCACTCCCCCCACCCCCCCTCTCTCTCTCTATCTCTCTCACCCGTAGCTCACCACCACGTACCCTTCTCTACAACACCCCCCCATAAGGCCAAGGCAATCACAGGGAGGGGCACGGTAATAATAATGTTTGTATTGAAAGACTCGGAGGCATGTGGCGCCATCAATGAGAGTGGCCCTTGATTACAATACATAAAACTGTAATCGAGGAAGCACGATCGCTGTGGCTTGTAGAATGTATAGGACAGCGGGGAAGAAGTAGGAGAGGGGATAGTAAAACACAATCAGGGTTGGATCTGCCCCTTCACACCTCACTTAATTCAAAAGAGCTCGTATTGTATGGTGAGGCAAGAAGGGTACTGTTTACGTTGTTAAGGAGACTGTGTGTGTGTGTGTGTGTGTGTGTGTGGGTGTGTGCCCTTGTTCATCTGTGAGTTTGTGTGTTTGTTTGTGTGTATTTATGTGTGTCCTTGTCTATTTTCTTGTGTGTGTGTTTGTGTGTCTATTTATGTGTGGCCTTATCTATTTTCTTGTGTGTGTGTGTGAAGGAGAGAGGATGTTTGAGCGGATGTGAGTGCAAGTGTGAAGACGTTCGTCATTTACTCTAGGTATGCTTGTTCATAAAAATATTAATATTTTCACTAAAGTTGTTTAGCATTTACATATGGGTACACTCGTGATACTTAATTTCTGACCAGAGTGTGAGGAGCAGAAAGCTTCGAATCGCCTGGTATTGCCCATTTTCCCCCTCAGTACACATATAGAGGCTGAGTTCGAATGCAGGGTATATGTGTGGAGCCTGCCGTTCGTCTCTGGTCAGGAATTACGTATCACGAGTGTACACCTGCATGAGTTTATATCACCACAGCCTAAAGAAAGAAACGAAATGCATAAACAACATTGCAGCACAGGCACTGGTACATGCAGTCACGAACGCTAATAAGTATCCAGCTTTGGTTGAAACATTTGAAAAACATTTGAAACATTTGAAACATTTTATTATCCCTATTAGATAATACAAAAAACATGTATATACAGTAAATATGAAGCTTTGAACAGTCCAATTATTCACTAACGAGATCATTCCAATGGAAATCTTATATTGTGTATTTATTTACTGTTTATTTATTTACTTTCGAAGGACACCAGTATATTTATTAGTGCAAGTGACTGTTGAGATATTATTGTACATTTATTTACTGTCTCTCTAGGTATTCAAAGCACACCTGGATACTTATTAGTGCTGGTGACTGTACTGTATAATAATATGTATAATACGAACACCATCACCATAAAATAACCACAAGACATTCAATACATCCAGACTGTCACCTTTACACTACCATACAACCCGACCCCATGACACTAAACACATGTAAATTGGAGATAGGAACCAAAATAAAGAGACAAGTTAAGGGACCCTGTGTTGTAGTCGGAAAATTTGGAGGTAACTGAGTCCTTCATATATCGCCACGAAACACACTCACCTATATTATGGAATAAGGTGAGTGGGTGCACACAAGTAAGTGGTCACACGGGAAGTATGTTTGATAAAACTGCTTGCATTTTTCATCAAGAGTTGCTTCATCATCAACACCACTACCATCACTATTATCATCATCACCACTACTACCACCTCCACCATCATCGCCACCACCACCACCACCACCACCCTAATTATTGTCACCACCACCACCCTTATTATTGTCACCACCACCACCACCATCATTATCATTATCATTGTTATTATCATCATCATCAAGTATATTGGGACCTGCGACCCATATTTTCCAGTCTGGTGGCCGGCAAGTTTACATCCTCCTCGAAAACACCTTCATATTTCATCCCCATAGCGTCGTCCCTCTCTTATCTGGTTTTTCCCTCGTGCATGTACTGTAGCAAAAGTGACTGTCTTTTACACCGACCCCCTCCATTCCTTTTTTTCCTGCCGGCACTTCCTTCCCGTTGTTATAGGGTCTTCTATTGCATGTTAATCCTCCCGTATACTTCCTCTGGGATCCATTAACGTCTCCATAAGTTACACACGTCTCGCATCTTTTGCCTCAGAATTAGGGTGTCGCACGAAGAGGGTCCGTCGTCGTCGTTGTGGTGGTGAGCAGACGCCAAACTTGTCGGGTCTCGCCTGCCTTATATTTTTTCCATCTCGCGGGTTGCCTTTCATGTCAGGCGGTGTTTTGTGCGACTCTTGTTGGTATGTTTTTTTGGTTTTTTTCATGCATTGTTTATTTATTGGAAGTTATGGGTGGGTGGAGGCAGCGTAAAGTCGCCTCCACATGCTAGTAAACCACACCTAGATGTTTATATTTTTCAAGCCACGTGTTCTTCCATTTTTTTCAGCTCTTACATTCTAAGCAGTGGTCAGAGGATACACAAAGGAATAAACACGTATGAAAAATAAGTAGCCAGTTTATATCTTTGTGCCTTGAGAGGATTACAAAAGAGACACGATACTTTGGAGACAGTGTACCCCGGCAGCCTGTGTGTGTGTCAGGTGTATGGAAAAGAAAGGTGATGTGTTGGCTATATTGGGGAAGAGAGGGGGGCGAGAGAGAGGGGGGAGAGGGAGAGGGGGGCGAGGGAGAGGAGGGTCGAGGGAGAGGGGGGCGAGAAAGTGGGGGCGAGGTAGAGGGGGGCCGAGGGAGAGGGGGGGGCGAGGGAGAGGGGGGCGAGGGAACTACATGCTACTTTATTCATACGTTCCCTGGAAGTTGATTTTTTAAGAGGAGTGTCTCTCTACTTGGTGAATATGGAGGGCTGTTGATTTCTCCATAATAATTATACTATGGGCAACAGACAACCTCAATGAAGGGGATGTGTTTCTTGGCATAGCTTGGTGGAATCAGTAGCCTTAAATTTATCAAAAAGAGAATCTCCCCTTATGTTATTTCAGAGACGGTGGTTTAGATTTTTTTTTTTTTTTTTTTTTTTGACAGGATGATGACCATGGAGGAGGAAATAACTCGAAAACCAAGAAGAGCATTTCAAACTTTCCCATGGAGTTTTTTTTTTCCCCCGGTAGAGAGGTTATTGTCTGATGGTGGGATGCTGGCGATACTGTTAGGGTTTTGTGGCTCCTTCGAACCCGAGTTGCTCTTTTTTTAGGGTTTTGTGGCTCCTTCGAACCCGAGTTGCTCTCCCTCTTAACGAAAAATGGAAGGGGATGGGAAAGATTGAGGCGAAATTGAGGTAAAAAACTGAAAAATAAATATTAAAATAAGGAAAAGTAAGATACACACATACAGTTCTCATGTGTGTGTGTGTGTGTGTGAGAGAGAGAGAGAGAGAGAGAGAGATAGAGAGAGAGAGAGAAAGAGAAAGAGAGAGAGAGAGAGAGAGAGAGAGAGAGAGGTGAGCGTGAAGGAGAGCGAGAAGGTGAAAGAGAGGAAAAAGTGGTGACAGGTTAGTCTCGACTCTCTCATTATCTACCACCTCTTATCTCACACGTGTAACAGCCTTGTAATTATATATATGGAGAGAGAGAGAGAGAGAGAGAGAGAGAGAGAGAGAGAGAGAGAGAGAGAGAGAGAGAGAGAGAGAGAGTAAAAGAGTGGAGGGTCAGGGAAGGTGGATGGTCAGGGAAGGTGGTAGGTCAGTCAGAGAAGGTGGATTAGCCTTTTCTTTCATTCCCTAGCCTTTCCTCTCGTTCCCTAGCCCTTCCTCTCGTTCCCTAGCCCTTCCTCTCGTTCCCTAGCCCTTCCTCTCGTTCCCTAGCATTTCCTCTCGTTCCCTAGCCCTTCCTCTCGTTCCCTAGCCCTTCCTCTAGTTCCCTAGCCCTTCCTCTCGTTCCCTAGCCCTTCCTCTCGTTCCCTAGCCCTTTCTCTCATTCCCTAGCATTTCCTCTCGTTCCCTAGCCCTTTCTCTCATTCCCTAGCCTTTCCTCTCGTTCCCTAGCCCTTCCTCTCATTCCCTAGCCCTTCCTCTCGTTCCCTAGCATTTCCTCTCGTTCTCTAGCCATTCCTCTCGTTCCCTAGCCCTTCCTCTCGTTCCTTAGCCTTTCCTCTCGTTCCCTAGCCTTTCCTCTCGTTCCCTAGCCCTTCCTCTCGTTCCCTAACCCTTCCTCTCGTTCCCTATCCCTTCCTCTCGTTCCCTATCCCTTCCTCTCGTTCCCTATCCCTTCCTCTCGTTCCCTATCCCTTCCTCTCGTTCCCTAGCCTTTCCTCTCGTTCCCTAGCCCTTCCTCTCGTTCCCTAGCCTTTCCTGTCGTTCCCTATCCCTCTCTCGTTCGTTCATTATCCCAGACGTTGTGCTCGTTATAACTAGAGGGAACTATACACACACACATGGTCTGAAGGTGACTCAACCGTGCAGTGTTATCAGATAGTGGTGGTGGTGGTGGGGGACAGAAGCGTGAGAGGCAGAAGAGTGTGTTGTGTTCCCCAGATGATATCAAGGTGTGTATACTGACTAGACCCCTCTGGCGGTGCTTCCAAGTTACTCATTATACAGGGAACGGTTGCATTGCTCTCTCTGTTACTCACTCTCTCTGCCTGTTTGTCTGTCTTTCTTTCTTTTTATTTCTCCCTCTTTCTGTTCTCTCTATTACACACACACACACACTCTCTCTCTCTCTGCCTCTCTGCCTGTGTCTGTCTGTCTGTCTCTCTCTTTCTCTCTCTCTCTCCCTCTCTTTCTCCCTCCCCAAGAACATGCATTTAGCAACAATAATTCAGCCTATTAAAATCTATTCTGTGAGAGAAAAGAAAAATGAGAAAAGAGAAAAAGGAAACCAGAACTCAAAAATCTGTACAACTAGGAAATTTCCCCCCTACTCTGGCAGACTTGGGAAGACTTGTTAGCCAGTAGCCTCCTCTCATTACCCTGTCTTGGCTCACCAACTCTACACAGCTTTATAGATTTAGGCCCTGGGGTTACTAAGGGTGCCAGAGTATAGCAACATTTTTTTTTTTTTTTTTTACATCATCAAATTTCAGTTTACAGTTTCTATGTTTATGATTTTTTTTTTTTTTTTTTTGCATTTTTTAGGTTATAGTTTCTATGTTTATGTGTACAATTTCTATTTTTAGTATTAGTTACTCCCACTATTTACATAATATACAATCATAGTCATCGGCACATGCATCTTCTTTCACCAAAAGTTTGCAAGGATTATTACTGTGTTTATATATATGCATTTTATTATTTTTTTTTTCGAGGAAGGTGTAGGGTAGAGAGACACTATATAGATAGATAGATAGATAGATAGATAGAAGGGTAGAGAGACACTATAACTTTACATACATATACCCAAAAAACTCGAATTTTCGGTGTTTTTAGGCTAAATTTGGGATATAAACGGGTACCGAAAATACATGCACAAATCGACTTTTTGGGCCCAAAAAACGTGTTTTGGCATTTTTTTGGCCTGTAAATTGATTTTTTTTTAGCACAGTGTAGACATGTACAAATCGCTTCTGGGACCCAAAAAACTCGAATTTTCGATGTTTTTAGGCTAAATTTGGGATATAAACGGGTACCAAAGATGCATGCACAAATCGACTTTTTGGGCCCTAAAAACGTGTTTTAGCATTTTTTGGCCTGTAAATTGAAAATTTTCAAGCACAGTGTAGGCATGTACAGATCTCTTCTGAGACCCAAAAAACTCTAATTTTCGGTGTTTGTAGGCTAAATTTGGGATATAAACGGGTACCGAAGATGCATTGTATACTTCACTAAGTGGTACCTATATTTACATGCACCAAACTGCAGTCAGTAGCTTTGTATAATTCATTTGTGTGAGAGAATATACAATTGCCAATGTTCATATTCATACAGTTACATCCCCATTGTTTACATTTTATAGCTGTGTGTGTGTGTGTTGAGAGTTTCTCAAGATTGTGTGTAAATTTGTACTACTCAAACATAACTCAGCCTAATAAAACAACATTGTCATTTGATATATACAGTACGAAGTTACTTGATAAATACAAGATAGATAGATAGATAGATAGATAGATAGATAGATAGATAGATAGAGAGAGAGAGAGAGAGAGAGAGAGAGAGAGAGAGAGAGAGAGAGAGAGAGAGAGCTAGAGAGAGAGAGAGGGAGAGGGAGAGGAATGTTTATCATGATATCAATCGTGATTAATGTAGGATTCTGCTTTCCCAATTAAATTTGCATATTGCCAAGATATTAACAACGGCGCCAACCCGTCTTTTCTTATCCCCCCCCCCCTTATATATATCTCTCTATCTTTCTTTTTCTTTCTCTCTCTATGTATCTGTTTCTCTCCCTTTTTCCCTCCCTCTCTCCCTTTTTCCCTCCCTCTATCCCTTTTTCCCTCTCTCTATTCCTTTTTCCCTCCCTCTATCCCTTTTTCCCTCTATCCCTTTTTCCTCCCTCTTTCCCTTTTCCCTCTCTCTCTCTGACCAAATGAGCTTCAAGTGCGAGTGAGTGAGTGATGGAGATTAATGACTCACCTCCTCACTCGTGCCCTCTCACTCTCTCTCTCTCTCTCTCTCTCTCTCTCTCTCTCTCTCTCTCTCTCTCTCTCTCTCTCTCTCTCTGTCCCTCACAAGGCAAGCATCACCCCACGTGTGTGTTTGTAAATAGGGAAGGATGAGAGAGGTAATCATTCCTCGGTGACTATGCATGATAAAAAAAAAATAGTTTTGGCTAAATTCTATCTCTCATTCGACACTTTTTTTTTTCCCACCATATTTTCAGTGTTGTCATGCATGGGTGTCTTTCTAATTCATTAAAGTGAGTAGTTTATATTTCTACCTTTGTTTAGTTCATGGGCATTATGATCATTTCAATAATTTATCTTATAAGGAAGTGAGTGGTGTGTAAATTAGGTGTACGGTAGCACAATTTGGTGAAAGGAATGGTGAAAGGAAACATATTAAAAGGTAGTGAAATATTGTGTAGATTAGGTGTAGCACAACTTGGTGAAAGGAATAGATAAAGGAAACATAAGGAAGTATAAGGAAGTGAGTAGTGTAGTGGTGTGTAGGGTATGTGAGGTGTAGCACAACTTGGTGAAAGGAAATAGTGAAAAGAAATAGCGAAACATTCTTCCCACCACCACACCCACCACCACCACACCCATGCACTCTGCCTCACACCCACTCACAGATCACACCCCGGGCTAGTCGTGTGTGGGATGACAGGTAACGGGGTGGGAATTGGGGCAGGGAGAAAAGGGTGGGGGTTGGGGGGTTGGGGAGGGTTGAGCAGGGGTAGTAGGGTAGGGAGGGGGAAGTAGATGGACTATAGGAGGTTAAGATAGCGAGCAGGAGATGGAGCAATGAAGAACTATATAGTGAGAAGATGGGACAGAATGGAGACAAGAAATGGGGCAAGGAGGACAGGCAGTGTGTGGGGGGAGGGTGTAGGAGATGGGACAGGAGGCAGAGAGGGGCAGGAGATGGGAGGTGTGGCAAGGAGGAGAGGCAGTGTGTGGGGGGAGGGTGTAGGAGATGGGACAGGGGGCAGAGAGGTGCAGGAGATGGAATATGGAGCAAGGAGGGGCTGGAAGTGGGGGGTTGGGGAGAGCAGGAGATGGGACAGGGGGCAGAGTGAGTGAGTGAGTGGAGGGGGTCGAGAGATGAACTGTGACGTTGCGTGTGGCCTCTTACCCTCTTGTTAATGGATTTCTCTTTCAGTGGCGCAGCTCCGTGACCCCTTGTGTGTGTGTGTGTGTGTGTGTGTGTGTGTGTGTGTGTGTGTTTGTGTGTGTGTGTGTGGTGACTAACGTGGTGGTGAGTGAGGGGTTGGTGAGTGAGGGAGTTTTAGTGGCGAGGGGGTTGAGGTGGTGGTGTTGGTGAGGAAAGAAAGGGTGGTGGTGGTGATGAGGGAAGTGGTAATGGTGAGAGAAGTGGTGGTGATGGTGAGAGAAGTGGTGGTGATGGTGAGAGAAGTGGTGGTGATGGTGATGGTGGTGGTGAGGGTGGTTGAAACATTTTGGGTGTGGCCACATACACTGACCATCTCCTTAAATCTTTGAAGAGAATACAAATATTTTATAACAGATAATGGATGGAAACTGAGGAGATTAAACTAGAAGAATATAGAAATAATGATAATAACAGTAATAATAATAATAATAATAATAATAATAATAATAATAATAATAATAATAATAATAATAATAATAATAATAATAATAATAATAATAATAATAACGTGGAAGAAGAAGAGAGGGTAAAGATTCCAAACACACATCCATCACCTTCAGGAATTTAACCCGAAGAAAATCAGTCCAGAAAAAAAATATCCTGGAAGCAGTGATAAGCCGGCTGTAGACCTTAGCTAAATGGGATCTAATTCGTCCCTAATGCTATACAAGTGTTTTTTATTCCTCGCCTTCCACCACCAGCCTCACTTCCTCTCTCTATCCCTCTGCCCTTCCTTCCTTCTCCTTCCGTCCCCTTCCGTCCCTCCCTCACTCTACCCCTCTGCCCTTCCTTCCTTCTCCTTCCGTCCCCTTCCGTCCCTCCCTCACTCTACCCCTCCTTCTTTCTCTCCTTCTCCTTCTGTCCCTCCTTCTCCTTCTGTCTCCTTCTGTCCCATAAAACACATGTGTTTATATGTGTGTGTTTATATGTGTGTGTTTATATATGTGTGTTTTGTGTATAAGGTAAAATTAGGAAAGGCTATGTTCTGAATTGATATATACTTTGTCGAGGCACTGTATGGGTGTATCTTCGTATGACGTATGGTTATCGAGCTAAAATTGTAATGTTGCAAAAAAATGGAGGCCCAGGGAGAGTTGGATGAGAGACAATGGAAACATAAAAAAAATTCTATCGTTTCCCTCATGAAAAAATCTCAAGTGGTGTTGTCCATCTTCTATGAGGCAGAATGAAATAGAAAAAAAATGGTTTCTTTAGTGTTTCGATGGCGGTCTTCAATACACACACACACACACACACACACACACACACACACACACACACACACACACACACACACACACACACACACACACACACACACACACACACACACACACACACACACACACACACACACACACACACACACACACACACACACACACACACATACATACATACATACATACATACATACACACACACACTAGTAACTCTTCTTGGCACACACACACACAAAAAAAAAAAACTAAGTCTTCTTGGTAGTTTGACCTTGATTAATCGAACCCTCATGGTATCATCATGAATTTCTAAGGACATGATGATAATTGATTCTATTTGAAGCTAATGTCTGCCAGTAAATGAAAAAAAATAAAACCAGAATGTCTAGCCAATGTTTCATCCATAAGATTTGTAACTATCAATATTTCCAATGGTCCAAAACTTACTCACAGACAATGTAAGTTTCCACCAGTGGCCAAAGACGTCTATAATCAATATAATGACAGTATTGTGATGAATGCAGCACCCTTGGCCCTCTCCCCGTCGCCACCCATCACTCTGCTTATTTGACCAAGCACCCGACAACAAACAAACTGTGTAGGGAGACAGCCAACCCACGGGACTCACTCAAGAGATCACGGTGAAAGCAGCCGCTCACTTACAACACTTTGCTCTGAGTGCATCAAGTACCGGTGTGGATGCACGCATGAACATCGTTCCTCAACAAACAAACACGGCAAGGATAGCAAAATATAACATGCAACAAACAGTCTTCAAGGTTGTAGTTGTATAGTTTTGGAATAGTTATAACACATTACGTCTTGATAATTGTACAGACGTGTGTGTAAGTTTGTAATATATTGATGATGAATGTAGTATGTCAAACAGTAGTAAATATAACATGTAACAGTCTTCAAGGTTATAGTTGCATTGTTATGGAATAGTAATAACACATTACTTGATAATAGTACAGACATGTATGTAAGTTTGTAATGTATAGATAATGTATGAAGTATGTCTCACAGAGGTAACAATATTTTATGTCATTCGCTGCATATGCATCTGAAACTCTGTCTGTCAGTTTTATATTTTTGTGCCAGCGTTTATAGCCTCGTGTTTGTCGTACGCGTTAGATGAGAGAGACAAAGACTGCTGCCTCCTTTACATGAACCTGACAGAATCCGAGGCAACAGCATGTTTAGCACCCACCTGAGAATCCACCTTGTACCCAAGTTATGGTTTTCAATTCTTTACAATATGAGGCATTTCTCTGGGGCCATGGGTCTGTCTCGCCTTGTCTTAGCCCCAGCAATGTACTATACCGTATAATATATATGCCTGAATTAACATTATCTCTGCCTCTTTTCTCTTTTGCTCTCCCCCTCGACCCCCTACCTTTTTTCTTACTTCCCCTTGTTCCTTCTAGTCCCTTCTTTTTCCAACTCTCCCTGTCTCTTCTCTACTCCTGCCTTTCCCACTTTTTCCTGTTCCTCTTGCACCTTTCCTTTCCCAACTCTACTTGTCTCTTCTCTACTCCTGCCTTTCCCACTTTTTCCTGTTCCTCTTGCACCTTTCCTTTCCCAACTCTACTTGTCTCTTCTCTACTCCTGCCTTTCCCACTTTTTCCTGTTCCTCTTGCACCTTTCCTTTCCCAACTCTACTTGTCTCTTCTCTACTCCTGCCTTTCCCACTTTTTCCTGTTCCTCTTGCACCTTTCCTTTCCCAACTCTCCCTGCTCCCCATCGACCCTTACCTTTCCCACTTTCTCTGCCTTTCCCACTTCCCCCTGTTCCTCCTGCACCCGTCCCTGCCAAGCCTGCCTCCATCTACAACACCTCTATCTAGTCCCCCTCACCTTCAAACAGTCACGTCCAGGCAGTAAAGTATAGCTGAACTTAGTCTAATATAATCCGTCTCGGGGAACCTGTTAGTCCGCTACACACTTAAAATATCCTTAACGTCTTCAACATATTAAGGCTGCGATGTGCTTAAAATAAAAGAAAGTATAATAATAATAATAAAAAAAACGCCTCTACACCGTTTAAGGGACCCTGTGATGTAGTCAGAAAATTGGATATAAACGAGTCCTTCAAATACTGCCACGAAACACACCCACCTACATGGAAGGAGCTTGTTTCGTGGTATGGTCAGAAGGAATTAAAAGCATCCTATTTTCATACACGACCACAAGACCCTTAAAAACATACTTAAATGATGATAGTGTTGTGATCAAGTAGGTGAATGCGTGAGAGAGAGAGAGAGAGAGAGAGAGAGAGAGAGAGAGAGAGAGAGAGAGAAGGTACTACTATTTCACTTATGACAGGTGGAATGAGTGACAGAAACTTGAGACCGAGAGAGAGACTAAGGCTGAACGAGAGGTAGAATATAGTGTGTCGTAAGTACCCAGGGATCACCATTCTAATCTGTGAGAAATGAAAATGTACTTGACACCAGATGGGAGAGATTAGAGGAGAGAGTAAGAGAGAGTTAGAGAGAGTAAGAGAGAGTAAGAGGGAGAGATTAGAGGAGAGAGTAAGAGAAAGCGTGGGAAAGAAAGAAACCCTTACCTTGTCCTGGCAATACTTCACCCAGAGAAGGATAAGGAAGGGAGTTTCCTCGACCTCACTGAGTCTGGGAGTGGAGTGACAACAGACCTAAGAATATTGTATCGAGGAAACCAAAATTTATGCTATGTAAAATTTTTGTATTTAGACAAGTATTGAGTATAAGTATAAGTTTTAAGTATAATTGCTTTGTATTTACAGGAACATGTACATTCTTCAACAACCAGTTTTATTTTTCAACCTGTTTACAGTTTGGATAAATACTCAGTGACTTTATAAATCGTAGATACATTCACAAGCCAAAAGAAGTGTCTATTTCTAGTCTTAAAATAAATAATGTTTAGGCACGACAATAACAAACAGTGATGCCATATATTGTTCCGGATACAAGTTAAGTTGGCAGCTCTTAAAAAAAAATAATGTTTAGGCACGACAATAATAAAACAGTGATGCCATATATTGTTCTGGATACAAATTAAGTTGGCAGCTCTTAAAAAAAAAAAAAATGTTTAGGCACGGATACAATTTGGCAGTTCTGTAAATCCTGGTGCGTCCAAGGTTGAGTTCATTTAGCCCACCAGTTAGTCAACAAGCAAATCATGTATAAGGTATATTGATGTTGACTTAACCACACTTAGGGCTCGTGTCACACAGGTTCATTAAGGAGGAGAGCATATAGACACTGGGTACATTGGAGTGTCTTGAGTCGTCCAAAGTATGCCAGGAAAACAGGACCAGATAGATTAAGGGGAGTAACCTATTGTGGGAAATTAGAAGGCTGCTGATTCCTCCAAACTATGCCTGGAAACAGAACACCTCCATATGAAATTATACAGGGGATGTGTTTCATAGCCAAGTTTGGAGGCCTACATTGACTCCAAATTGAGCACAAAAGGCACTCCAATTTACCAAAAAAGAATCACCACCTTAATTCTCTCTAGTTGTAACTTTTCCCGGATCCCGTCTATGTGTATCACCCAACTCCAACATCATCATCACCACCATCATCATCATCACCACCACCACCACGCCTTGGGCCAGACCATTCCAAAATCATGCATTCCCACACCCCGCTGGCCAAACAAACACACGCCCTCCTGCCCGCCCTCCACGCCCTCTATACTTACTTGTGATACCCAACTTGAAGGCAGATCTTTTCCTTATCCATACGATCCTCTGGCCACTCCTCCCTCAAGCACGTAAGTAAGTAAGTAAGTAAGGTCGTTGTGGTCATTGGTCCCTCAGACAGGTTTGACCCCCCCTTCAAGCACAAGCACACATACACACACACATACACACACACACACACACACACACACACACACACACACACACACAGAGAGAGAGAGAGAGAAAGAGAGAGAGAGTAACAAGAGGTGCCATTATACCCTCAGTGGGCACTTGACTACATGCAAACTCTTGGGGCTCGTTCAATCATGGGTAGTAGTATAAATTAGAGTAGTAGTAGTAACATCTTAATTCAAAACAAATGAGTGTCGTTCGTGGTGGTGGTGGTGGTGAAGGAGACTCAAGATGCACACTGAATATCTTACTTAAATAGTGGTAATTCACTTTTGGTACATTGGAGTGCCTTGATTCCTCCAAAGTATGCCAGGAAACAGGTCCAAGTTAACGTAAATAATGGTGTTCTGTTGATTGGAATAGTTTGGAGGATTCAGTTGCTCCAGATTTAATAATAACACAAAACTTCCCCCTTAATTTTGTTAGTTTTATGATGTAGAGAGAGTCCCATCTTGATCCAAAACAAATGAGTGTCGATAAATAGATAGATTAATAGACAGACATTTAAACAGACAGGGAAATAGAATATATTAATGAAAAGACAGACTATATAAAATTATAACATCGAAACAGAGGAGCGGAAGGAGAAGAGGAAGGAGAAGAATGGGGGAAGGGGAGGAAATGGAAAAGGAAATAGAACAGACTAATGGAAAGACAAACTGATACCTAATCGGAGGAGAGGAAGAATGAAAGTAAAGAATGTAGAAAGAGGAGAGATAGGAGGAGGAGAAGGAAAAGGGGAAGGAGGAGGAAGAGACAGTGAAAAAGGAGAGGAAAGAAGGTAGAAAGAGGAGAGATAGGAGGAGGAGAAGGAAAAGGGGAAGGAGGTGGAAGAGACAATGAAAAAGGAGAGGAAAAAAGGTAGAAAGAGGAGAGATAGGAGAAGGGGAAGGAAAAGGGGAAAGAGGAGGAAGAGACAATGAAAAAGGAGAGGAAAAAAGGTAGAAAGAGGAGAGATAGGAGGTGGGGAAGGATAAAGGAAAGGAGGAGGAAGAGACAGTGAAAAAGAAGTGGAAGGGAAAGGAAGAGGAAGAAGAAGCAGTGAAGGATGGGCAAGGTGTGTCTCTCTGTATGACACGAACCGGCAGGGGGCAGGGGAGGGGGCAGGGGAGGGGGCAAGGGAGGGGTAGACTTCAGGTAGGTTCCCCAAAATTCGTACCCATATACCTACCTACCTACATACCTACCTACCTACCTACCTACATACATACATACAGCAGCGACCTTTTTTCAAATTCACCATCCTTTTCCTCAACTATACATCAGATTATTGACGAAAAAAGAAAGAAAAAAAGCTTGAGTTTGGTGGAAAAAAAGCTTGAGTTTGGTGGAAAAATAGCTTGAATTTGGTGTAAAAAAAAACACTTGAGTTTCGTGGGAAAAAAAAGCTTGTGTTTGGTGGGAAGAAAAAGCTTGAGTTTGGTGGAAAAAATAGCTTGAGTTTGGTTTGGTGGAAAAAAAAAAAAATCTTGAGTTTGATGTTGGTGGTGGCATGGTGGTTGTTGGTGGTGATGTGATTCCCGTTTTAGGAAGGTTGGCATGTCACTGTCTGGGTCATAGAGGGAGAAGCCAGGGTGATGGATGGTGAGTGAAGAGTACGAGGAGGAGGTGGTGCGTAAATAAATAGCATTGTGGTGGTGGTGGTGGAGTGGGAGAGGAGGGTGGTGGAAGAGAGAGAGAGAGAAATGGATGGAATAATAGATTGATGGATGGATAGATAGATTGATAGACAGGTAGATATGTGGATGGATAGATATATGGATGGATAGATGGATAGATAGGTAGATATATAGATAGATAGATAGATGTATGGATAGATGGATAGATAGGTAGATAGATGTATTGATGGATAGATGGATAGATAAGTAGATAGATAGATCGATGGATGGATGGATGGGTAGATACGTAGGTAGATAGACAGATAGATATATGGATGGATAGATAAATAGATTGATAGATAGATAGATATATCGATGGATGACTGAATTAATGGATGGATGGATGGATAGATAGGTAGATAGATAGACGGATGAATTGATGAAGAGATTAACAGATAGGAAGAAAGCTATATAGATAGATATGTAGATGAGTAGATATCTGGGCAACAAGATAAATAAATAAGAGATAGAAAGAGACAAACTGAGATAGAGACAGAGAGATAAATATGATGGGAGGGAATGAGAAGTGGGAAGATAAATATTAGTAGTGTAAAAATATGCACAGACTGACTGAGAAATGATAAAAACGAAAATAATGGAAATAACATCGAAAGGAAGAGCGTAAGATTTATAAGACGAAGACACAAGAAAGAATAAAGAATAAAGAATACAAAACGAATACAAAAAACAAAAAATCGAATGCAAAAAAAAACCACGAGAGAGAAAATGATATACCCCTGAGGAGAAAATAGTTACAAAGACTGTGATAAAATGCACAAGGGTATTTGTTTGTGTTTGTATGTATCTTCTAAGAGTGAGTGAGTGAGTGAGTGAGTGAGAGGAATGTAAAGATTGAACCAGGATAAAATTTCAACATCTCTCTCTCTCTCTCTCTCTCTCTCTCTCTCTCTCTCTCTCTCTCTCTCTCTCTCTCTCTCTCTCTCTCTCTCTCTCTCTCTCTCTCTCTCTCTCTGGATTCAAGGCGCTCTAATGTACAGTCACAATCAAATATCCACCAACACTTTCCTTCCATCGTATATAGTAAATATCTTGGCTATAAAGAACAACACGTGTATGATTTTGCAGCACCTCATAATAATAATAATAATAATAATAACTGAAGGGGGGTTGAGTTGACATAAAGTGTTGTATGATTATAGTTTGATATGATACTGATTTATTTACACGATGGAAGGAAGGTAAGTGTTGGTGGCTATTTGATTGTGGCTGTACCAAAAATATACTGTCCCTTGTGGTTCTCCCTAGACATTAATTGAAGCCGAATAAATACACTACCGAGTTGAAGGCAAGGAGTGATGAGAGAGAGAGAGAGAGAGAGAGAGAGAGAGAGAGAGAGAGAGAGAGAGAGAGAGAGAGAGAGAGAGAGAGAGAGAGAGAGAGAGAGAGAGAGACAAAGACTTATTGGTGCAAACAAACACAAGGACGGCTGACAGACACAACACACACCAACACAAATTAAGGTCCCATTTGTCAAGCACACACTCAAACACACGCACACATACATACATAAACAAGCATACATACATATATTCACACACATACATAAACAAACATACACACACACACACACATATGTATATTGTATGTATGTGTGTGTGTGTGTGGTCGAGGTAGGCTTGCGTGACACCCAGGTCTACTACTGTTCATTCATTACCATAGGAATTTGTTGACTGCTGGAGGCGTGATGTTATAGGTGTGGTGAGAGTGGTGGTGTGGTGAGGGTGGTGGTGTGGTGAGTGTGGTGGTGTGGTGAGAGTGGTGGTGTGGTGAGGGTGGTGGTGTGGTGAGAGTGGTGGTGTGGTGAGGGTGGTCTGTGGGTGGTGGGTGGTGGGTGGTGAGGGTGGTGGTGTGGTGAGTGTGGTCTGTGGGTGGTGGGTGGTGAGGGAGGGAAGGTACAGTTGGCTCCACTCCTGCGTTTTTCCCCAGTCGTTGCCAATGTTGGGCCAGTCAGAAATTCGAATCTCGATTCACAAGTTAAAAATTTCGAAACATTCATATCTTTCACTCTAAGGATATGAATGTTTCGAATTTTTTAACTTGTGGATCGGGATTCGAATTTCTGACTGGCCCAACATTGGCAACGTCAGGGGAGAAACGCAGGAGTGGAGCCAACTGTGTGTGTGTGTGTGTGTGTGTACAGAGCCCGTGGGTACAGTTGTGGTGGTGTAAGAAGGAATGGTACAGTACACGTGGGAAGGACCTCAAACCTCACCAAGGAATGCCAACTCTTCCCTGTGGGCATTTACCTGTGGCAGCAATTAATATCAATCAATCAATGAATCAATTTACCTGTGGCAACTAGATTCGTCTGGCTTTAGTCCAACCGTGTTAATAATACATAAATAATACATAATCTGTTGTGGATGTGTTAAAATGATATATAAATTAACCTTTTGACGTCAACAATACTTCTCTCCAACAAGGAATATGGTTTCTTGATGGTTTAAGGGACCCTGTGATGTAGTCAGAAAATTGGAGATAAATGAGTACTTCAAATATTGCCAGGAAACACACACACCTATATGGAAGGAGCGTGTTTCGTGGCAAAGTCAGGAGGAATCAGAAGCCTCCAATTCTCATAAACGATCACAGGGTCCTTACGTTTACATGTTATAAGGCTTTTTAACTCACAAGAATATTTTTCAGTCCTTTGTCCTTCCTTTAGTGTGTCATATCACATCACCTCCACCTCCTGCCACCCATGCCTTCAGTCATAATACATTAACTATCCACCTATACCTCATTTCACCCATGTCTACCTCCTCCGTTCTTGAATCCACTTCTTCATTCTGCTCCTTCTCTATCACATCACCTTTTACCACCCATAGATATAAATTTTGGGGTCAAACTCACACTCTCTTGGCTTGAAATTCACCTTTTGTTCTTTCCATTTCCTTCCTGCTTGCTGTCACACCGCTCTATGACCACCTTCAGGCGCTATATGTCCTCGCTGTTGCGGCGTCTAATATCAAACAATCAACAATCTTTCTACCACCCATACTTTCACCTCTCTTCCGCCCCCCAACCCACTCGACCCTACCCAAACTCACCACACTTCCTCATTCTGCTCCTCCCCTATCACATCTCACCTCCTACCACCCATACCTTCACCTCTCTTTCGCCCCCCACCTCACCCCAAACCCCCCTGCCCCTCACCTGCACCGAGCCATCATAAAGCGTGTGAGAGAGGAGGGAGAGAGAGAGATAGAGGGTGAGAGAGAGAGGAGGGAGAGGGACGGGTGGAGGGGCAGGGCGTGAAGATGTCCCGACTGATAGTGGTATACAAGACTGGGTTTATTGTTTCTCTCCCCGCTTGTGTGTGTGTGTGTGTGTGTGTCGTGCCTGATTCCTTTCCTGTGTGTGTGTGTGTGTGTGTGTGCGTGTGTGTGTGTGTGTGTGTGTGTGTGTGTGTGTGTGTGTGTGTGTGTGTGTGTGTGTGTGTGTGTGTGTGTGTGTGTGTGTATGTGTGTGTGTGTGTGTGTGTGTGTGTGTGTGTGTGTGTGTGTGTGTGTGTGTATTGCCTGATTCCTTGCATGTGTGTGTGTGTGTGTGTCCTGCATAATTCCCTGCCTGTGGGTGTGTGCGTGTGATACCTGATTCCCTGTATGTGTGTGTGTGTGTGTGTGTGTTGGTATATACTTGTCCCCTGGCTATATACCAGTATGTTTGCCCTGGTATGTATGTATGTATGTATGTCAGGAGTTATTACCTGTTATTTCCCAGCCTCCAGCGCCGTCAGCTCACGATAACATACTATACTTTGCATTTTAGTATTCGTCCATACTATTCCAAGCAACAAATCGCCATTATTTTTTTGCTATTCTGGTTCTGTTTCCTGGCATACTTTGGAGGAATTAATGTGCCCCAATATACCATAATTATACTATTTCCTTAACGATAAATCTCCACAACTGATGTTATGATGATATAAAGTTTAATATAATTTTAATCTAATATGTGGTAGTTAATTTCTTAGACTGTGGAGGATTAATCTCAAAATAGGGAAAGGAAAGATAAATTTGCGTAGGATTTTATAGGTTTGTCTGCACACAATATCTCTCTCTATGCATCCGTACACACACAAACACATATTTATTCCTCCATCCGTATATACACACAAGCACATATCTTTCCCTCCATCAGTATATACACAAAAACACACACACATCTTTCCCTACATCTGTACAAACACAAGCACATAAACCTCCCTTTAACCGTATACACACACACACACAAAAGCACATATCTCCTCCTCCATCCTTATATATACACACACACACAATCACACCCATCCCTCCCTCCATTCGTTTACACACAAGTACACTACATATCCCTCCCTTTCAAGCACATATCCTCCATCCTTATATACACACATACACAAGCACACCCACATCTTTGCCTCTTTCCCTGTCAGGCCTTTTCCCTTATCTTCCATCTGAGGTCTCTATGGCGGTCATTTGGTCTCAGCCATAAACGGTACCAAGAAGGGACCCGCTTGCCTCTAGACGTGATGTACCCTTCTTGTCTACCTGTCTGTTTTGTCGGCCTGCCTGTCTCGCCTACCTGTCTATTTTGGCGGCCTGCCTGTCTCGCCCCGTCGCCAACCCCGGGGAGAGAGGTGTCGGAACTATGGTCGGAACAGAGGAACCGATTAGGAGAGACAGCGGGGAATAAAGACGGGATACAACACACAGACAACACACCCAATTGCCCCCCTTTATTCATACCTATATACACTACACGGAGGTATTTGTGTGTGTGTATGTGTGTGTGTTTGTGTGTGTGTGTTGTTATTAGTTAGTTGGTTGGATGAGAGTGTGTATTTATGTGTGAGTTTGTGTGTGTGTGTGTGTGGATGAGTTTGTGTGTGTGGATGAGTTTGTGTGTGGATGAGTTTGTGTGTGGATGAGTTTGTGTGTGGATGAGTTTGTGTGTGGATGAGTTTGTGTATATGTATGTATGTGTGTGTGTGTGTGTGTGTTGTTATTAGTTAATCCTACCACTATAAGACTGTACTATATAGTTGTTGTTTTTTATATAACCTATCTCACTGGGGAATTGAGACGTGGTACAATACAAACCTGAATAATAACCGTAATCATGCATACACAGAGTTATTTTATTTTTATTATTTTTCTATACCTCCACCTCGGAACTGTAGGTTGTAAACAGCCGGTGACTTACGAGGCCCCGAGATTAAATAAGATGTGTCGTTCTAGATGAGACAGTGGAGCTTTATTATTGTGGTGTTGGTAGTGTCTCGTTTGGCCCACTAGATGACGACACTTTAAAGTTTATTTATACACGTCACTATCAGATGATGAGTGTGTGTGTGTGTGTATGTGTGTATGTATGTGTGCGTGTGTGTGTGTGTATATGTGTGCTTGCGTGTGTGTGTGTGTGTTTGTGCGTGCCTTATTTATATCACAAACTCTCTGCCCTGCTTTACTCTACCGTGTTCAAACCTTAACCAGAACCAGTCCTGCTCTTTCCTTCCTTCCTCTATCTTACCCTCCCATCCCTTCCCTTCTCTTTCTTTCCCTGTCCTACCTTCACCTGTCCTGCCTTTCCCTGCCCTCCCATTATGTCCCCCATGTTACCCTCCCTTTCCTTCCCTTTCCTGTCCTTCCTTCACCTGTCCTGCCTTTCCCTGCCCTCCCATTCTGTCCCCCATATTACCCTCCCTTTTATTCCCTTTCCTGTCCTTCCTTCGCCTGTGATGTCTCTGTCCTGATTTGCCTTTCCCTTTCCTTCCCTTTCCAATCCAATTTAGCATGTGTCCTACCCAGTCCTATTCTTCCCTTCCCTATCCAGTCCTACATTAGCCTGTCCTGCCCAATCTTGTATTTCTCTGTCCTGCCCTGTTTATCCTTCCCTGTCCTGCCCTGTGTTGTCCTTCTCTGTCCTACCCAGTGTTGTCCTTCTCTGTCCTGCCCAGTGTTGTCCTTCTCTGTCCTGCCCTGTTTATCCTTCCCTGTCCTGCCCAGTGTTGTCCTTCTCTGTCCTGCCCAGTGTTGTCCTTCTCTGTCCTGCCCTGCCGAGACCAGACCTCCCACAGTATCCTCATTATATCCATGCATATAGATGGGAAAAATGATGAAGCAGCAGTTATATATTCCAACCTGATACTAGATATTG
>JAWZYT010004616.1:67500-70000 GCA_034508575.1 Petrolisthes manimaculis
ATACGCACATACAGGACACGCACATACATAAGCACATACACGACAAGCCCGCACATACACATAAGCATTTACACAATACACACACACACACACTCTCTCTCTCTCTCTCTCTCTCTCTCTCTCTCTCTCTCTCTCTCTCTCTCTCTCTCTCTCACACACACACACACACACACACACACACACACATACACACACACACACACACACACACAGACCTCCAGCAGACCTCCACGTGTCATATTCATAACAAAGTGTGGCTCTATGATCCTCGCTTCTGGCCAAGTTATTATCGAGTAATTATCGAGTGAGAATTCTGTGAAGGAAATACAGTACTATCACATTACCACACGGCTATGAACACTCACTCCCCCATACCAGGCAACACGCGAACTTTAGATGGCTGGGGTGCACGCGAATGGGTGTTCTCTCTCTCTCTTTCCCTCTCTTTTTTTATCTCTTTTATCTTTTCTCTCTCTTTTCTTTCTCTTTCTTTTCTCTCTGTGCCTCTGTCTCTGTCACATTTTTTCTTCTTTCCCTTTCTATCTATCTCTATATCTCTCTCTCTCGCATTTTTTTTCTCTCTCTTTCTCTTTTTATCTATCAATCCACCTCAATACCATTATTAATCATATAATATACAGTAAATGGCAAATGAATGAAAAAAAAACCAAAAAAAAAACCAGAAAGGTGGAGTGAAAAGGGTTGCGACCAATAAGGGTACTACAGTAATTAGCACTCTGTATGCGGACATGGTGGTAAAGAGGGGCTTGGACTGACCTAAAGGAATGAGAGACAGAGAGGGATATTTTTACAGGAGTTGAGCTGCAATTGTTGACGACCCTCTCTTTGATACAGGGTCATTGTGGGTTATGATATTGTGGACTGACCTAAAGGAATGAGAGACAGAGAGGGATATTTTTACAGGAGTTGAGCTGCAATTATTGACGACTCTCTCTTTGATACAGGGTCATTGTGGGTTATGATATTGTGGACTGACCTAAAGGAATGAGAGACAGAGAGGGATATTTTTACAGGAGTTGAGCTGCAATTATTGACGACTCTCTCATTGATTCAGTGTCATTGTGGGTTATGATATTGTGGACTGACCTAAAGGAATGAGAGACAGAGAGGGATATTTTTACAGGAGTTGAGCTGCAATTATTGACGACTCTCTCTTTGATACAGTGTCATTGTGGGTTATGATATTGTTGGTGGTACGAGTGTTTGGTCTGCATTGAGATGAATTATATTATTGTATTATTGTATTGTATTATTGGTTTGTGTTAAGGAAGGTATGTGTGTGTGTGTGTGTGTTGGGTTTTGTTAAGGGAGGCATGTGTGTGTGTTAAGGGAAGGTCTGTGTGTGTGTATGTGTCTGGTGGGGGGAGGGGTCTTATTCAGCGTGTGTGGGAGTGGGAGTGTATGAATGTATGTATATATGTGTGCGTGTGTGTGTCCCTCCCTACCTACCTACCTACCAACACAACACAACACACACCACACAGCACACACACACACACACACACATACACACACACACACACACACACACACACACACACACACACACACACACACACACACACACACACACTCACCAAAAAAAGAAAAAAAAAAAAAAAAAAAAATCATCCCTCAACCCATTACCACCTCTATATAGTCGATGCTAAGCAGGCGTCCGTCAGTCCTTCCATCCGTCGGGTTAAGCATTAATGACCTACACGGTAAAAAAAAAAAAAAAAAAAAAAAAAGTTCCGTGCATTTTTTTTAATATTCATTGTCCATTATGCAAATAGGGGCGGCCACCACGTCTGCATATACAAGGATCTGGCCCTTATGGCATTCTAATGACTCTTCTCCCTTTGTTTCTCGTACTTCAGGCTATCGTATCTTGTCTATAGTGCTACGACGATGGATGAATGGTACGATGGCTGGTTAACTAACTAAACATTCTTCTCCCGTTTGTTTTTTGTCCTTCTGTGTGTGGAGAAAAGAAGGGGATTGGGTAGGAGTGAGGGAAGGGGAAGTGACTGTGTGTGAAGGGAAAGGGGAGGAAGGGGTTAAAGTGAGAGGAGGAAGGGTAGGTGAGGAGAAGGGAATGGGTTGGAATGAAAGGAGGAAGGCTAGTGGTTAAGGTGAAGTGAGAGGAAGGGAAAGGGAAGGGGTTGGAATGAGTGGAGGAGGAAGGAGGAGGGGTAGATGAGGGGTAAGGTAAGGGAAGGGAAAAGGGGAAGTGGTTGGAATCAGAGGAGGAGAAGGAGGAGGAGGAGGAGGAGGAGGAGGAAGAGGAGGAGGAGGAAGGAGGAGGAGGGTTAGATGAGGGGTAAGGTAAGGGTGACCACACAATAATACCTCAGTGATCTCAAAGGGTCAGAAGGTCATAATTATGTATTGAGAAAAAAATAGTGGGCCGAAGTGATGACGTGACCAATGCAACGACTCCATCCACTCTTTTAAGATAATGAAGTCATCGTAGGGGTCATCGTCAACTTCTGCAGGT
>JAWZYT010004616.1:75000-87500 GCA_034508575.1 Petrolisthes manimaculis
ACAGAGAGGTGATTAGGATGTGACAGATTACAAGGGGTATATACTGTATTATGGATGAATGAACAGGAGATGGTGATGTACAGAGAGGATAGGTCAGGACATCAACACACAAGACAGAAAAATACAATCACAAGTCAGGGATGAATGGACAAGAGATAGTGATGTAAAGAGAGGATAGGTCAGGACATCAACACATAGGACTGAAAAAGACAATCACAAGACAGGCGACCGACAACCAGACGACGACAACCCAAGACCCCAAGACAGATGAGGATGACAAACTATTATACATAACACTGAGCTGGGTGACAGATGGTAGGATGGATGGATGGATGGATGTGGGTGAGGGGATCAACTCTTGAGAAAGTTTATATATATATATATATTTATGTACATATTGGGATCAGAGATGGATAATATCGATGTTTTTTTCCATCAAATTTACAATACTTAATTTTAAACTCATTTCTTTTCCAATTTGTGTATCATTAAAGTCATGCATGGTACAGTACTTATGAGATGCTGGGGAGGACAGACATACATACAGACAGACAGACAGTACTTATGAGTAAGATTATGAGATACTTATAAGATGCTGGGGAGAACAGACATAGATACATACAAACAGATAAAACTTCTGAGAAAGATTGTGAGATATTTATTTATAAGATGCTGGGGAGGACAGACATAGAGACATACAGACAGATAAAACTTGTGAGATGCTGGGGAGAACAGACATAGATACATACAGACAGATAAAACTTGTGAGAAAGATTATGAGATATACTTATAAGATGCTGGGGACATACAGACACACAGACAGACAGACAGACATACAGACAGACAGACAGACATACAGACAGACAGACAGACAGACAGGTAGGACAAGGGTGAGTTATGAGGAGGGAGACATTAGCATACAAAGGTGACCAAGGACTCCATCCATCTTACTCACACCCTGAATGTGGATCACGCCCACCTCCCACCCCACCCCTCTCTCTCTCTCTCTCACTCTCTTTCTCTCTCTCTCTCTCTCTCTCTCTCTCTCTCTCTCTCTCTCTCACTGGTGATGGTAAAGAATACGAGGCTAAATAATGAGGAAGAGAAAGAGGAGGAGAAGGAGGAGGTGGAGTAGGAAGCAAAGGAAGTGGAGGAGGAGAAAGAGCAGGAGAAAGAGCAGGAGGTGTAGGTGGAGTAAGAAGCGAAGGGGGAGGAGGAGAAGGAGGAGGTGGAGGAGGAGGTGGAGGTGCAAGCGAATCATCCGCCATTAATAAACCCCATTTGTCTTGTCTTCCCCACCAGGCCATAATTATATAAGGCTGACGAGGTGATAGAAAACGTGGAGTGTCGGATTGTTTGTAAAGGCACACACACACACACACACACACACACTGGGCCGGTGATCGCTGTTGGGGTGCCGAGTGAAGGAGCTTGATTAATGACCCCTTGTTAGAGCAACTTATGAGAGAGTGAAAGGAAGTGCATGCATGGACTTAAGGGAATAGTATACTTTTATTACGTTGGAGTGCCTTGATTCCTCCAAAGTATACCAGGAAACAGGACCAGATGAACAAAACTAATGGTGTTTTGTTGCTTGGAATAGTTTGGAGGATTCAGTTGCTCCATATTTACCAACACTGTACTCTCTCCTTATGGGGGAAGTTTTGTGTTGGTAAATCTGGAGTAACCGAATCATCCAAACTATTCTAAGCAACAGAACACTATTATTATATTTGGTCTCCTTGTCCTGTTTCCTAGCATACTTTGGAGGAATCATGGCACTCCAATGTACCAAAAAAGACTTACCACCTTAATTAAGGGACCCTGTGGTGTAGTCAGAAAATTGGAAATTAAATGAGTCCTTCAATTCTTGCTACAAAACACACCCACCTACTGTATATGGAAGGAGTTTGTTTCATGGCATAGACAGGAGGAATCAGAAGCCTCTTATTCTCATACACGATCACAGGGTCCTAAAGGCTACGTTGGTTAATTAAGGGCTCCATGTAAATAAATGAGTGGGTGGGATTCGGCTGGAGAGTGGGAAAGGTCTCAATGCAAGCAAATGAGTGTGTGTGTGTGTGTGTGTGTGTGTGTGTGTGTGTGTGTGTGTGTGTGTGTGTGTGTGTGTGTGTGTATGTGTGTGTGTGTGTCCTTCATAAACAATCCGCCGCTGGTAAGGGCTGGACCATGAGAGGTTAAAGACCAATCAGTAACAAGAGAGAGGCTGGGAGGGAAGGACGGCAAGGAGGGTGGCGCCTTCCGAGACCGATTTGCCCCCTGCTGTGTGTTAGACCCGACCCACAGACCGACCGACCGACCCACCGACCCACGCAATCCATCCCACGATCAACCAACCGACCAACCAACCAACCAACTTTCTGTTCATTTAATTTGGTGATCTGTTATCGGGAACATGATGAAGAACTCCTGATTTCTCCAGGAGTCTATGCCGGAAACAGAGGGGTGGTATCCTATGCATTTTCTTCAGCTGTGTGTCTGTCTTGTCGTGCTATATGACCTCGCTGTTGCGGCGTCTAATATCAATCAATCAATCAATCAATCAATCAGTCTGTCTTGTCGTGGGAGCCAGCCAGAGAACCATGAGCTTATGAGAGGGAGTGTGTAGGGTGCATGGGTTGATGGGTTGTTGTTGTTGTTCATTCTCTTCCTTTCTGAGTTGCTGCCCGGCGCCACAGACCTATATCTAGTGTGGGTATCTGGTCCTGCCCTTACCCCAGGCTATGGTGTGGGGAAGGTGGAAGGCTGAGAGAGTTATATGCATGGAGACAAACTGGGAGGGATAGTCATTGAAGTGGGAGGAAGGAGGAAGCTGGGAGAGTATACATGGAGATATACAGGGAGGGATAGGCATTGAAGTGGGAGGAAGGAGGAGGCTGGGAGAGTGAGTATACATGGAGATATACTGGGAGGGATAGGCATTGAGGTTGGAGGAAAGGAGGTAGAGATATGAATGGGGAAGGGAAGGTATGGAGAGAAGGAGAGGCATAAAGGTAGGAGGAAGGAGAGTGGTAGAAGGGCAAGGTTGATGCTCTAGAGATTGTTTTGGCACTTGTTGAATAGGCATGAAGCGGTGGGGAGATAGAAGAAAAGGACACAACTGTAAATCGAGATGGGAAGAGACGAGGAAGAAGGTACCACACTCACCAGTCAGGTGTACCAACATTACATCACACTGTTTTAGGGATGGTAACGAAACTTTTTTTGCCGACTGTACGTATAATTATATATATATATGTAAACAAAATGAGGTGGTGATGACAATGGGGAAATACCCAAAAAATGTTGGAAGGAGGGAAGAACTGAGAAATGAAAGGAGGAGAAAAAAAGAGAGGTAGGAGAGGGAGAGGAGAACAGAGAGGTAGGAGAGGGGAGAGAAGAACAGAGAGGTAGGAGAGGGGAGAGGAGAACAGAGAGGTAGGAGAGGGAGAGGAGAACAGACAGGTGGTGAGAGGGAGAGGAGAACAGAGAGGTAGGAGAGGGGAGAGGAGAACAGAGAGGTAGGAGAGGGAGAGGAGAACAGACAGGTGGTGAGAGGAGGGAGAGGAGGAAATTTCAAGGAGCTACAAAAACCGGTAATAGCTATAAAAATGTAAGGAGTAAATTCAGAAGGTACCACCAATGAAGTTGTCGGGAGGAGGTTACTGCTCTGATAATGAGAGAGGAGGAAGGGAAGGCAGAGAGTAAGTTAAAGACAGGGATATATATACAGTGGTTGTGGTGGTCTGTGGAGAGGTTAGAGAGGGGAGAGTTCTTAATTAAGAGGTTTGATGATGTGCAATGCTAACTTAACAAGGCAAATTAAATGTGTGTGTGTGTGTTTAGAATAATAAAGGACAAACACACACACACAAACACAGACACACACACACACACACATACATACACACACACACACACACACACACACACACACACACACACACACACACACACACACACACACACACACACACACACACACACACACACACACACACACACACACACACACACACACACACACACCTAACGAAACAGGGCCATGCAGTGAGGGCCAACAAAGCAATGCATACAGATGAACAAGAAGAGTATTACGAGGTGCTGTCTGCCGTCACAAACCCACCCTTACTAACTACTCCATTAAGGGTGATTTATGAAGAGCAATATATAGCAAGCTGAGGGTTAGGGAGGAGAGGAATTAAGCTGAGGGTTAGGGAGGAGAGGAATTAAGCTGAGGGTTAGGGAGGAGAGGAAGGCTGGATGGGGCACTCACAAATTTGGTACATTTTTATTCGGTCCTACGTTGGGGAAAAGAGTAAGTTGTTGTTGTTGTTGTTGTTGTTGTTGATGGTAAAAGATTGTGAGGCTTGTAATTTCCCCACACTATAATTATATATCAAAAAGTAAACACAATTAATCGAGACTTTATGAGAGTAATAAGAGAACCGTTTTGTTGTGTCACTGGTTGAAGGAATTATAGTGGTGATATCGAGAAAAACACCAGGCAACTTCCTATATACACATCTCTGGGAAAAAAATTCGGATGTTTTGAGACCTTTCGTTTCGTGAGAGTAACATCAGAAAACATCAAGAGTAACATTTGGAAACATCAAGAGTAACATCTGGTCCACTTAGCACATCCCTGAAAATGGTTTGTTGCCTTTTCTGTCCTATTTTTTTTTTTTTTTTTAGTCCCAACGAGGTAGTGAGTGTTGTGTTGTGTTGTGTTGTGTTTTCGTCCCTCGTAAACTATTAAGGGTGGGTGGGCACATGGATTGTTTTGGGTGGTCAAATCTGGAGCAAATGAATCCTCCAAACAATTCCAGGCAACAGGATACCATTATCTTTTTTGTTTATCTGGTTCTGTTTACTAATGGTTTGGTTTGGTGGTAAAATCTGGAGTAAATGATTCCTTCAAACTATTCTAGGCAACGTGATAACATTATTTCTTGTTAATCTGGTCCTGTTTCCTGGCATGCTTTGGAGGAATCAAGGCACTTCAATCTATCCCTAGTCTACTTACTATTCCCTTAAGGCTGTTTTCACTGGGCCATAAACATGAAGGATTTTACAGACGTGACCCGCCCCACCAACTACATCTACAACTTTTATATTTTTTTTATAAGTTTTTTGGTCATGCACTTAAGGGGGAAATATTGTGTTGGTAAATCTGGAGCAACTAAATTCTCTAAACTGGTAAATCTGGAGCAACTAAATTCTCTAAACTATTGAGAAGCCCTTCAATATTTCTACAAGGAAGGAGGAACTGGGACTGATGGAGGGAAGGGGTTTGGTTTGGAGGGAGAAACTGGATGGGAGGGAAGGAAGGAGGAGGGTTTCAGAGATGGCAGGGGTAGGGAGGAAAAAAAAAAGAAGGGAATAGGGAGGTTTCAGGGAGGAATGGGGTAAGGAAGGGGGACAAACTGGGAGGGGAAGGAATCAGGGAGGGAAGAGATAAGGAGGGGGGACAGAGGCGAGGGAATTAGGGAGGGAAGAGGTAAGGAGAGGTGGGGGGGGAGAAACTATAAGCTACCTGACCTAACAACAATAGTATTCCTGCCTCTTCATCTCTTCTCAACTCCTCCCATTTTACGGCCCATAAAAATTCATTTAATCTCTCTTATATCGACCTAATATGATGCTCCCCTTCCCCCTCTCCTACCCACTCTAATTACTCGTTATGAAGAAATATATATGTAAATATATTCTATCTGTGTTTATATGGAGACACAGATAAAGCTATAGAGCAATAAAGGTTATAATTTACTATATGCATGCTTACAGTGTTTATATAAGTCGCAGTCAAATCTGTAGTGCATTATATGTTATAGTTTAGTATTGCACAGTTGAACACATGAATGGGTGATACAGCCCAAGTGAAAGATGGTCAATGTCTCCCAATATCAAGTTCCTTAGTGCCAAATAGGAGACAGACATCAGGGGCAGAAGTCAGTATTGAGGATGGTAATAAAAAGCAAGTATCTGATAATAGACACCCATGGTTACTCAAATGGGACAAGTATCTTTCACCTGCTGGGCTGTACCACCCATTCATGTGTCCAACTGTACATATAGGAATAAATTTGAGACCTATATGCCTTACAATGGATGTTTGTTATATATTCATAGCATCAAGTTATACAGTATATACTCGCTCCCGGTATTTGTATGTGTGTGTGTGTGTGTGTGTGTGTGTGTGTGTGTGTGTGTGTGTGTGTGTGTGTGTGTGTGTGTGTGAGTGAGTGTGAGTGTGTGGGTGGGTGAAAGAATGTGAATGTGTGTGTGTGTGTGTAAATGTGTAAATGAATGTGAATGTCAGTGAGTGTGTATGCGTGCGTGTGTTTCTGTGTGTGTGTGGGGTGGGTGGGGGTGATGACCTGGGCCTTGGTAACGGGGCACCATGAAGCATATGTTAACTGTAGTTTCAGAACATTAATGAATACTTAGTTAAAGGGGCAATACACTTTTGTTACATTGGAGTGCCATGATTCCTCCAAAGTATGCCAGGAATCAGGATCGCATGAACAAAAATAATGGTGTTCTGTTGCTTGAAATAGTTTGGAGGAATCAGTACCTATAGATTTACCAACACGTACTTCTCCCTTAATATACAGACGAGCGACTGCAACTTCTAATCTCAACGAAGGGATAAATAATGATCTCATTGATATTGATATAAAAAATTGATACGATATAAAAAACTGATACGATATAAAAAACTGATACGATATTAAAAACTGATACGATATTAAAAACTGATACAATGTTAAAAACTGATACGATATAAAAAACTGATACAATATTAAAAACTGATACAATATTAAAAACTGATACGATATTAAAAACTGATACGATATTAAAAACTGATACGATATAAAAAAAAATTTGTAGTCTAGTAAGTTGTGTGAGTGATATTTTCTTTTCTCATAATTATTTTAAGGGACCCTGTGATGTTGTCAGAAAATTGGATATAATCGAGTCCTTCAAATATTGACACAAAGCACCACCTCAATCACCACCACTACTACCATCACCACTACCACTACCACTTCTATTAATACAACCACTACCACCACCACCACCCCCATTTCTACCACCACAACCACCCCCACTACCACCACCACCACAACAACAACAACCCCCCCCCACACACTTCTACCACCACCACAACCACCACAACCCCCCCCCCCCCACTTCCACCACCACCACCACCAGGACATAAATCTCACTGAGCTACACCTGAGGGTAAACCAGACACCAACATTCGTCATCCACGTCACCGGGCTCTGCAAATAATTCCCTAAACATCCCAGACTACACATTTTCTCTGTTTTTTTTTAAGGAGTCTTTTATTAATATTGCCGGCGAGTTCCATGGGTGAAAGAGGCGGCCCGATGCTTCCTCCAACCCAGTACAATGTGCCGTAATAATCTCTAGCAAGGGAATCTGTGTTGTCGTGGTATATTTTTGGGAAATAATTATCATTCAATTCACTGTGATAGTATACTGTAAGCAGACTCCTGTCCTAGCCTAACCTAACCTTACCTAATGTAACCTTACCCACCCTTACCTAACATAACCAAACCTAAAGAAACTTAGCGTAACCTAACCTAGCCTAACTTAACTAAATCTAACCTTACCTAACCTTACCTAACCTAACATAACATAACATAACATAACGTAACTATTTTCCACATTTATATTATTAAGTATTTATGGGTACATAGAACACGTATCTGGGGTTTTGGGGTTATGTTTTTATATATATTTCATTTAGGATACTCGGCAAATGTAAGTCCCAAGGATCGAATAGCAAAAGCGGAATAACATAAGCAGAAAAACATAAACAAAATAATTATGAACATTGGACAAGACTGACTGCCTCCTCTTCAAAATCCGGATAATAGTAAAACCTGCAATGAACAGAGGCGTGTCTTTGCTCTGCAGGTTATGTGGGTCAACTTACTATTGGTCATAAAATTGAGAAACAAAACGAAACAAAACATGGCATCTCAACCTGGTCTGACCTCGGCCACTTCAGGGTCAAACCACACACACACACACACACACATAACACACGCACATAACACACGCACATAACACACACACACACACACACACACACACACACACACACACACACACACACACACACACACACACACACACACACACACACACACACACACACACACACACACACATAACACACACACACACACACACAACAACAACAACAACAACAACAACAAAAGCCTTAAGAAAAAAAGAAAAGAGAAAAAGAGGAACACACTCAGGGACCACCGCCCCCTTCCCTCCCCCTTCCCCTCCCCCTCCTCCCCCCTCCCCCTCCCTCCTCTCGCCCTCACGATAAAACTATAAATCGATGAATGAGCCTAAAATTATGGTGGGGATGGAGACGATAGCTGGCTGGGCGGAGAGTGAAGACGAGGGTGTGTGTGTGTGTGTGTGTGTGGGAAGGAGACGGAGGGGGAAGTAAAAGATGGTAGGGATGAGAGAAGGAGTGGAGGGAAGGTAGGGAGAAGGGGGAGAGGAAGAGTGGAGGGGAGGTGGGGAGAAGGTGGGGAGAAGGGGGAGAGGAAGAGTGGAGGGAAGGTAGGGAAAAAGGGGAGAGGTAAGGGAGGTAGAGGAGAGGAGAGGAAGAGAAGAATGGTGGGGAGGTGGGGAAAAGGGGGAAAGGTTAGGGAGGAAGAGGAAAGAATGTTTAAGATGGTGAAGATAAGAGGGAGAGAAGGAAGGTGGGGAGGAAAGGAACGGGGAGGCAAAGGAGGAAGAGGGGAGAAGAAAGAATGAAGATCAGAAGGGCAGAAGAAAACAAGAATAATAGGAAAGAGAGAGAGAGAGAGAGAGAGAGAGAGAGAGAGAGAGAGAGAGAGAGAGAGAGCGTGTGTGTGGAGGGGAGGAAGGGGTAGGTGAGGTCAGACGATAAGCGGGTAATAGAAGAGGGTCAGAGAGGGATGCCATAATGAGAGACGACCCAGTCACACTCCCCACTTTGAAACACTTAGCAGGGTGAGGGACGTATGCTTCTCTCCTACTCCTCCTCCTCCTCCTCCTCCTCCTCCTCTTTTTCTTTCTCTTTCTCTTTTTCTTCTCTTTCTCCTTCTCCTCCTCCTTTTCCTCCTCCTCCTCTTCCTCCTCCTCCTCCTCTTCCTCCTCCTCCTCTTCCTCCTTCTCCTCCTCTTCCTACTCCTCCTCCTTCTCCTCCTCCTTCTCCTCCGCAGTGTTCGTCGTCGCTGGATGGAAGGAAGGAAGGAAGTTGGTTTGGTGACACACGTTGAATTGAGGTGGATATGGTCATGGGAAGTGGAGATGAGGTAGAGAAATTACAGAAGAAGATACTGTAGTCTGGTAAATCTAGCTGAAGTATATTAAAGGCGAAGTTTTGTGTTGGTAAATCTGGAGCAACTGAATCCTCCAAGCTATTCCAAGCAACAGAACACCATTATTTTAGCTCTTCTTGTCCTGTTTCCTAGCATGCTTTGGAGGAATCAAGGCACTCCAATGTAACATAAAAAGAATTACCACCTTAATCTTTATTTTGCACCTCATACACCAATATATATATTTGTTTTTATCTTGATCTTGTGGGTTTTTGCTATTATTTCTGCTAGAGAAATAATGCTCTTTCAGTCGGGCCCTTCTATATAATTTGAGACCGACTAAATATGGCGACTATTTCCCTTTTTTTTTTCTTTTTTTTTTTTTACAATTTTCTATTTCCAAAAGTGCCTGTTACAATTTCAATGGTGTACGTTTCATAATAACATCTTAAAGTACAGACGTACGATGTATCAGTAATTATCGCGGGGAAGATTTTACAAAATACATCTAACTCGGCCAACACTCCGTTCGCCAACTTCCATATTAAATCCGCTGGCGTTCACACGCAACCCTTTGCGTGTGATCGCCAGCGGATTTAACAGGGGAACAGTGTTGGCCGAGTTAGATGTATTTTGTAAAATCTTCTCCGCGATAATTACTGATACATCGTACGTCTGTACTTTAATGGTAAATATTGACTTTACAACGGCACCTTATAAACTTATATATATATATATTTTATCTTAATCTATTTCCCTTTTTACTTTACAATTTTCTATTCCCAAAAATGCTTGTTACAATTTCAATGGTTGATGGGAAATATTGCCTTTACAACGGCACCTCATATCTTAAAGGAGTAGGTGTTGGTATATCTGGAGCAACTGATTCCTCCAAACAATTCCAAGCAAGAAACAGACCTCCACGCACCGGAACTATAGAAATAAAGAGAGAAAGAGATAGAGTAATAAAGGCAGAGAGAAATAGAGGGAGAAATAAAGAGAGAAATAGAGATAGAGAAAGATATTAAAGAAAATGATAGAGAAAAATATAGAAAGAGAGAAATAGAGAAGGAAACAAAGAGAGAGAGAAATATAGACAGAGAATGAAAAAAAGAGAAAGATGAATATCGAAAGAGAAATATAGAAAGAGAGAAAGAAAAAAGAGAAAGAGAGAAAGAAAAAAGAGAAAGAGAGAGAGAGAGAGAGAATATCAAATTGGCAGCCCTGATCCGCAGAACGAATTGCACTTAAAAAAAAATGGCATATCTAGTTAGGGGAATATATGACCAGCGTAAATAAGACGGGTTTCTCCCACTCTCACCAATAAATAAGGTGGAAGAGGAGGTGGAGGAGAAGATGGAGGTGGAGAAGGAGGAAGAGGAGGTGGAGGAGGAGGAGGAGGAAGAGGAGGTGGAGAAGGAGGAAGAGGAGGTGGAGGAGGAGGTGAAAGAGGGGGAGGTGGAGGAGGAGGAAGAGGAGGTGGAGGAGGAGGTGAAAGAGGGGGAGGTGGAGGAGGAGGAGGAGAAGGAGGAAGAGGAGAAAGTGGAGGAAGAGTAGGGGAAGAAAGAGGAATATTATACGAGGAGGAGTAGGAGGAGGAAGAGGTGCTATATTTACCTTGGATTAGGCTGTTGTCCAGAAACTGCTTGCTATTTCCCTAACTTCAAGTACCGAAAAAATAAATTTGGCGATCGCTATTAGCAGTTGACGGGAGTGAAACAATAAAAATAAAACAATAATAGAATATGGATATACTGTATACTTTTATGGGGGTATATAATAGCACATTGTTTTGGGTGGTAAATCTACATGGAGTAAATGATTCCTCCAAGCTATTCCAGGCAACGGGAAACCATAATTTTTCATCATGTGTGTGGGTCTGTTTCCTGGCATACTCTGGAGGAATTAAGACACTCCAGTCTATCAAAAAAGTATATTATCTATCTCCTTTAGATACACAAGTAAAGGAAGGAAGGGCCATAACAGGATACAAAAAAAATATATAGATGTCTTGGTTATGAATAGTGATAAGAACATAATTTCTAGCTTCAGGTATAACTCAAATCAACAAGTTAAGGGAAGTGTAAAATATATAATAAATCCCAGGCTATAGATTATCCAAGACACTATAATTGTATAACAAAACAAAAAAGGTGTATAAGAGGATATAATATTGCTGTTTCTCTACTGCTAATCATCCCCCTACGAGGCCCACTCACTCTATACCCTATAATATACCTCATACCGAAGAGTGAGAGCTGTCATCACCCACTGACTACAATTACACATGAGGGGTTCGTCGTGTATAATTTGGTAAACATTTTCCCAAGGCCAATATATACTGGCCTTGCATTTTCCCTTCATGTGTGGCGGGGATCAGTGTCAGGTGGATCGAGGTATGTATTACTGCAGCATTTCACGTCTTGAAGGGATAGATAGTACTTGTATTATACTTTTGGTACATTCTATCGCGGTCAAATATAATCATCCATATAGGAGTAACACACGAAAGAGTTTGACAGCTTCGCTCTGTTCCTTAGATGATAAACTTTCCATTAAATAGGTTAAGTACCATCTTTTGATTTAATTTAATACAAGCAGCTACGCACTACTTAAAACAATAATATCATATGTAAATGTAAAAACATTAGACAGTAAATTGTTTGAGATACCCATATATTTTATTATGTGGATGATTATTATTGACCACGACTGTACATACATAGATTGAAGTGCCTTGATTCCTTCTCCCTTGCTATTCTTCCCCCTCGTCTCCTTTGATTGGCTATAGGATAATTATGGTGACCAATGAGCAGCTCCATATTTATGCTAGGTTTCATTATGCATCTCTGCAATAAAAGTAAAAAAAAAAAAAAAGGTATAATCACAAAATATTCACTCAAGAAACGAAACCATGCAAGGAGTCTCAACGTAATAACAAGTAGTAGTACAAGTAGTAGTATAGTAGTGGTAGTAGTAGTAGTAATAGTAGTAATAATTATAGTAGTAGTAGTTGTACCAGTAGCAGTAGTAGTAATAGTAGTTATAGTATTAATATTTGTAGTAGCAATAGTAGTAGTAGTAGCAATAGTAGTAGTAGTAGTAATAGTAATAATAGTAGTAATGGTAGTAATAATTATGGGAGTATTAGCA
>JAWZYT010004616.1:90000-95000 GCA_034508575.1 Petrolisthes manimaculis
CGAATATATATATTTTTTTACTGGCACATTATTTAAACGAAATGATTTTACTAAAGGACCCTGTGATCGTGTATGAGATACCTTGGTGGCTTCTGATTCCTCCTTACTATGCCACGAAACAAGCTCCTTTAAATAATGTAGATGCGTGTGTGTGTTTCGTGGCAATGTTTGAAGGACTCACTAACCACCAATTTTCTGACTACATCATTTGTTTACAATCGAAAATATTTATTGGTCGTGTACTTTTATATATATTTTTTTTTCTGGTTCATTACTAGTTCGAAATTAATTTATAAACCCGAGTTTTGTTTATAAGCTTCGAAGCGTGACATTCCCATAAATCAGTCCATGGTAAAGAGAAAATGTTTTGGTTCACAGTTTATTGAGTTTCTTTAGTAGACTACCAAGTATCGTATCGTTAGGTTGATATACTGTAGTTGTGTGTGTGTTGTTGTTGTTGTTGTGTGTGTGTGTGTGTGTGTGTGTGTGTGTGTGTGTGTGTGTGTGTGTGTGTGTGTGTGTGTGTGTGTGTGTGTGTGTGTGTGTGTGTGTGTGTGTGGTGTGTGTGTGTATCTATTTATCAACTGTTAACTGTTTAATCTTGAAAATATAGTTTGATTGATAAACTTCTACTATAGTTGTGCGTGTGTGTGTGTGTGTGTGTGTGTGTGTGTGTGTGTTGTTGTGTGTGTGTATTTATTTATCAACTGTTAACTGTTCCACCTTGAAAATGTCTGCAACAAGAAATTTACACTGAATTATGGAACTTTTCTCTTAATTAATATTCCGTTTTCGAAATGTAGTGTTTTCTCATTATGAATACACATTATCTTATAGTGCATTATGACAAGCTCTTGAATAATGATAAATGGCTTGTGCTTGCAGATAATTGAATATAAGAAGATACCTAAGTAACATTAAATTAAGAAAAGATTTATTAACCACAATGAATTATTATCTCCCTACCAAACATAGCATAAGGAAGACGTGTTGTGTAGTGTAGTGTAGGGCTTGGCAATATTAAATACCCCTGTGTTGTAGTCAGAATAATTGGAGGTTAATGAGTCCTTCAAACATTACCACGAAACACCCCATATATACATACATTGAAGGAGCTTGTTTCGTGGTATAGTCAGGAGGAATCAGAAGGCACCACCATGTAGCTATAGGTCTCATACACGATCACATGCAGGGTCCTTAATTTAACCTATGTCTTAATAACCTCTGCTTCCCTTATATTTATGACGGTGTGTGTTTAGTCCACTGTCTCTTGTGATTTGGTTAGGTTAGAGGTAGGAAAAATGTTGAAGGTTTAGAATATAGGTTAGATAATATTAATGTGTATATCTGTTTATTCATTTTGTGTTTCTGTTCTCCTTATCATTATTTTGTTTGCTGCATTATATTTATTGATGCAATTTACTTGAGTATTAAAGGCGTAAATAAAAGAGAGAGATAGATAGATAGATAGATAGATAGATAAAGGTGTGTGTGAGAGAAAGAAATGTGTGTGAGAGAGAGAGAGAGAAAGAAAGAGAGACAGAAAGAGAGAGAAACTGGACAGGCAAGCAGACACAACCAGCCACACACACACACACACACACACGGAGTAACCTGAAAGACTTCCTTCACGGCCAGAGGGAGTTGCTTCACACACACACACACACACATAAGTTAAGTTCATGATGCGCCTCGTGTGTAATAACAACTAATAGACTTGAACTAACACAGACCTCGTGGGTAATGAATGGTATGTTGTGTGTTGTTGTCTTCAGGTGTAGATAAAGGGTAGTGGTGGTGGTGGTGCAAATTTTAGTATTCTCTGTTAAACCCTTACAATAAAATAATGACAATTTATGTATTATTTTTTTCCAAGGGGATATATATATTTTTTTTTTATTACCTGTGTGTGAGTTTTTTTGTTTTTGTTTTTTGTCTTACAGTATAACTCTTTACTCTTTACATTCAAAGGTTAAAATTATATTAGTTTATATTAGTTTACATTCAAAAGTTAAAATTATATTAGTTTATATTAGTTTACATTCAAAAGTTAAAATTATATTAGTTTATATTAGTTTACATTTAAAAGTTAAAATTATATCAATTTATATTAGTTTACATTTATTTTTTCCTATTAATTAACCATGACATACGTATTAGATTGTATATACAGTAAAAGTAACATACATTCTCAGGACTATCTACACAATTGGATCTTCAGGGATGGTATAACTTGGTCATCATATATTGTTTACAGTTCAATGTGTCATTATCAAAACTAAAAAGAGGTTTCGAAAAGACCTCAGTGATTATCTCTGTCTCTCCACACGTCGTCATATTACCGTCAGTAGTCTTCTGTTTCTTTCTGTTTCCTCCTGTTTCCTCCACACGTCGTCATCTTCCCTTTAGTAGTCTTCTGTTTCCTCCTGTTTCCTTCTGTTTCCTTGTTGGGGACTCCTGTCTTTCCACACGTCGTCATCTTCCCTTCAGTATAGACTCGTGTTTGGTTTAGGCATCAGCAGGAAGTTTCTGAATATTTTCCAAACAAACATTTTGGTCTCATCAAAGTGAGGAATGATGGCTGGCTTCCCTTCCTTTACCTTCACTACCCTTCCCTACCTTTACCTTCACTACCCTTCCCTTCCTTTACCTTCACTACCCTTCCCTTCCTTTACCTTCACTACCCTTCCCTTCCTTTACCTTCACTACCCTTCCCTACCTTCCCTGACTTCCCTGACTTCACTACCCTTCCCTACCTTTCCCTACCTTCTCTACCTTCCCTGCCATTCCCTTTCTTCCCTTCTCACTCTCTCTCTCTTTCATTCCCTTTCACCCTCTCTCTCAATACCTTTCACCTATCACTCTCTCTCTGTCTCTCTCTCTCTCTCTCTCTCAATCCCTTCTAGGCCCTCTCTCTCACTCCCTACTCCCTCACTCCCTTCTTTCCACCACCACTCCCACACCACCATCCTTGTGTTTATACAAGATTTAGGCCTAGTCCCGGTTTTGCCATTACTGGGGGAAGGAGGGAGGGAGGGGGGCGAGTATAGAAAGCCGGAAGGGGGCTGTAGGAAGTAAGGAAGAAAAGGAAGAGGGGGGGGGGGGGCGAATCTCCTTCACTTAAAGATGCATTGAGAATCGTCCAACACTAACCTCACCCATTTCGTCATATAGAGTTTGGGAGTTAAAGAGAGTGTGAGAGTGAGTGAGTGAGTGTTGGGGTGAGTGAGTGAGTGTTGGGGTGACTAAGTGAGTGTTGAGGTGAGTGAGTGAGTGTTGAGGTGAGTGAGTGAGTGTTGGGGTGAGTGAGTGAGTGTTGGGGTGACTGAGTGAGTGTTGAGGTGACTAAGTGAGTAAGGGGAGAGGTGAGGGATGATGAGCAAGAACACACCCAGAACAAATGATGAATGAAGGACTAAAGACGAAGGAAATGGGTACTCGTGTGAACAACTTTTGAAGAGAGAGGTCAGGGATGATGGGCTCGACTAACAGTGAGTTTTCTTTTACATACACAGCGTTGCATACTTACAGACAGACCGGCAGACGTACTGTACATACACTTGTACTATCAGACACATACACTTACAGGACACGTATATATATATGCTTCCATATATGCACATATTGATACACACACATACATGCATAGGGAGGGACTACATTTATACTAATTATACATTGATTATCATTAGCTGTACATACATACCAAACATTATAGTACATACAGTCGCGGTCAATAATAATCATCCACATATGGGCATCTCAAGCAATTTACTATTTAATGTTTTTACGTTAATATCAATCAATGTATATTAAAAATTGCAACCTTTCCAAACTTTCAAAAACGCTCATTTTTTCATTTTTTTTTTTCAATTTTTAACGATTCCAAGATAAAATGTTTCATCTTCACTATTCCCCAGAGATACAAGAGACATTGCCCTTTATATTTGGCAGAGATAAGTATTAACAGACACACTCACACACACACACACTCACAATGGTGTCAACACAACACAGCTTGGTGATGGTGGTGGTGGTGGTGGTGGTGGTGGTGGTGGTGGTGTTGGTGGTCCGTCCGTCCCTCTATGTGTACACTGCAACTCTTGGCGTCTCTATGTGTTGACTCTCTCTACAGACTGTTGTGTTTGTCCTCGATATGTGACGAGTCGAGAAGGTCAACACTTGGGATGTGTTTTATCTGCACTGGCACTTCCTTTCCAGAGTGTCTCATCGGGTTATCTTGGTTTAGTGACAGAGGGACTTACTTACTCTGCATCTACTGGAATATAGTATTGTGTTAAATGTGTCTCTAGTAAATTCAGTGACAGAGGGACTTTTTTGCCTTTACTAGAACATTATTATTATTGTATTAAATGTGCCTCTAGTAAATTCAGTGACAGAGGGACTTTATTGCCTCTACTAGAACATTATTATTATTTTATTAAATGTGAGCTACGTGTCTTTAGTAAATTCAATGATAGAGTGGCTTACTTTGCCTCTACTGGAATATAGTATTATTTTATTAAATGTGAGCTACGTGTCTTTAGTAAATTCAGTGAAATCGGGACTTACTTTGCCTGAACTAGAATATCATTATTTGCTTAAAATGTGCGTTGCGTGTCTTGAAATAATATTCACTTATGTTAACCAGTAAGTACAAGAAATATATACATACTGTACACTTTCGAACATGAATAAAAAAAAATCTAAATTGTTATGGGTGAGTATCAGGAAGGAGGAGGTTGAGAGGGGGGTGGGAGGGGGAGGTTGAAGGAGGGGTGGGGGTGGGGGAGGGGGGTCAAAGGGTGGAAGGGGAAACCAAGAATGGGGATGTCCGTCAAAGGGTGAAGGGTGAAGGGTGTGTGGGTGACCAGAGTGGGGCAGGTGTGGGTGGGGTTAGCAGTGGGGGGCGCGTGGTGGAAGGGGTGAAGGAGGGTTCTTGTGGTCGCCCCCCTCCCCCCTCCTCTTCTCCCCTCCCCCCTCCCCTCCCCTCCCCTCCC
>JAWZYT010004616.1:97500-107500 GCA_034508575.1 Petrolisthes manimaculis
CACACACACACATACACACACACATACACACACTGACCCCCCCCACACACACACATAATTATATATCACCCTTAATTCAAACGTAAAAAAAAAAAATCGAAAAAAATTAAATTCACTCAACAGACTTAAAAAAAAAAACACACACACGAATATATGGCAACGGTTGGATTGTTGGATCGTGGCAGATTGACTCAGATAATATAATAGTTTATTTTCCTTCGCTCTTTGGGCAATCTAAAACCACTTGTCTGTAGCTCTGCATGTCTAGTCTATTATTCTGTGATTTTGTTTGTGTGTATCCGAGCGCTGACCTCTCTCTTGTAACAATAGCTACGAGAGTTTTTGTATCTGAAGGTAGGTAACGAATTGGGGCGGGGCCAGGCAGTATGAGGGGGGTGCGGGGTGAGTCCAAACCTACGGGGCGGCAGGGCAGCGACGAGGTGGGACGGGACGGGGCGGGGATAGTCGGTTCGGGAGGAGGTAAGTCCATATGGGGCTTAGGAGAGGCGAGACAGATGCATGGGTCGAGGCAAAATCGAGACGTGGGACACAAACTTCAACAGAGGCCAGGGGGTGAGGTGTTGGCATTGGACATATTATCAACAGGTACAGTCACAGGTTTGGTTGAAGCTTCGAACAGTCCAATTTCACCAACGAAGTCATTCCAATGGAGATTTTATTGTGCATTTATCTACTGTCTTCAGGTATTCGAAGCACACCTGTATACTTATTAGTGCTCGTGAATGTACACTCTCAATCCAAAATTTGTATCCAGGTCTTGTTGAAGTTTCGAATCATTTGACGCACTTGTGAACCAATTACAACGCTTATTCCGTTTCATATTTATTTGAGATCGCTTAATACTCGATCAGGCTATTCGAAGCAAGCCAGAATACATATTTTGGATTGCGAGTGTACAGACACGAGCACTAATAAATATACAGCTCTAGTTGAAGCATAATTGAACAGTGCAACAAGTCACCAACGAAATAATTCCAATGGAGATCTTAAAATAATGTGTCTGTAACTATTCGAAGCACACCTGGATACTTCTTTGTGCTCGTGACTGTACATATATACGCAACGCTGCTTCTTCGTGTTTTTTTTTTTTTTTTATGTATCTAAATTTTTTATATTCTCACTTTTTCATTTTCCTCACTCTCTTCCTTGCGTACACATTCATTCGCTATTTTCTATTGTATCTTTCTCTTACACACACACACACACACACACACACTATACCGTTTATGGAGCAAGACAACAACACGTATGTACAGTACACAGTGGGGCCTCTTGATAATAACTTTAACTCTCTCTCTCTCTCTCTCTCTCTCTCTCTCTCTCTCTCTCTCTCTCCCCAGTGCGTTTATCTCACTGTGTGAATTCGTGCATATTTATTCATAATTTTCCTGCACAATTATGAATATATCGAATATATAAATCCCGTATCTATAACTCTATCATTCCGTTATATTATGATTCTATATTTCATGTTCCTATGTGTGTGTGTGTACTCGGAAATTCATTTAATGCTCTTCGGTACAGCCATGGCTGATAGTGCTTGACCAGGGTCCAAGGAGTGTTGGTGAGCAACTGAACAGAGTTCGAACAAGTGAATTTTCCAAACCATTCTCAACGTTGAGAGAGGTTTAGAAGACTCACTTTTTCGAACTCTGTTGAGTTACTCTCCAACACTCCTTGGACCCTGGTCAAGCACTATCATCCATGGCTATACCTCCACATGGCCCCTAACTTGTGTTGTGGCTGTGTGTGTGGTTGGTTTGGTGTGGCGTGGGAGGTGCCTTGGGCCGCCACCTAAATGATGAGCCCTGTGACGCCCCCTCTGTGTAATGTGAGGGAGCACCAGGATAATAATGGGCGTATCGCATGGACGGGACGCTTAGTGTGGGCGGGGCAATGTTGTTGTCTGGAGATACCTAGATGGGGAGGCTGAAGGGGAGAAAGAAGAAGGTGGGGAGGGGGGAGTGAGAGGTTGAGAGGAGTATGAGTGTAGAAATGAGCTGCAAATTGTGAGAGAGAAGTGAGAGAGTGAGAAGAGATGGTAGTGAGGCTTGTGATTAAAGAAGAATAGAGAACGTGAGAGGTTGAAAGGAGAATGAGTGTGGAAATGGACTGTAAAGTGTGAGAAAATGAAAAGAGAAGGTGGGGGAAGGTTGAGTCGAAAGTAGAGAAAAAAATGAAAAGTTGAGGGAGGAATAAAAGGGAAGGGAAGGGTCGAGAGATAACTGAATAAAAGTTCCTTAAACCTGTGAAGGTAGTTAGAGGATGGATGAAGGAAGATTTATAAGAATGTCCAGAGGCGTCCACTGAATATTGTGGACGTGGATAAGTACAGTACAGTCGGCGGCAAAAGTCGTGTCGCCACATCATTCAAGTCATGAAGTACAGTATGGAAATATAAGCTTCACAGATTCGTAAACTGAAAAACCAGAGAACTTTATTAATTTAGCCCCTAGATATTGTAATTCTGTATAGTGAATGTACTTGTTCGTTGATTGATTATCCTCTATGCAGTGCTGAGTGAAGAGACACGACTTTGGCTTCTGACTGTACCTTACTTTACTCTCCCACACCCACCAGTTCCTCCGTCTCTTCAACAATCCATCCTGAGTCACATTCAGTCTCTGGCTACACATCATTGCCTTGGTATAGGTTACGGCACAATGTTGCTACTGATGGGGAATTGGTACAGTGAGAGCTTTGTCTAGGAGCAACTACAGTACGTCAGAGAGAGAGAGAGAGAGAGAGAGAGAGAGAGAGAGAGAGAGAGAGAGAGAGCAAAGCGATTGGCAAATTGTTCCTAGATATTTGTACAGTTGCCAAATAAGATACTGCGACAACTATTGATACAACATTAAATATATTAATGTCCATAGTTGTTTGTAGGGATTATAAGTATGTATTACAAAAGGATATGTATATTTCCTTCTGTTATACAAGCTTATAGTCCCTACAAATAGTTGTGGATATTACTAGGATTAAAGTTCTATCAAGATTTGTCGCAATACCTTTTATGGCAACTGTACATTTGTTCAATAGAGAGGTTCTTAAATACAATATTATTATGTACGTCTACTTGACAAACACGTTTTTAGTTTATATCCTAAACTTAACTTATGATTGACACTAAAAATTTGCTACTGGGTTTGTGACTCCTGAGAAACAGCCAAAGTTGACTAGCCCAAACTAAACTAAAACTAATTAAGCAAAGATATAAACTGATACTAAATAATAAGATCAATCCATACCACATTCGAATAGACTCACTTTCTGATTTGTGTATACATAGATATTAAGATAATTAATAACGTAACCAAAAAAGAAAGTGGAATATTAAAATTATATTGACCAAATAATATATAACTCTTACTCTGTCTTACTCTTATCACTTCAGACTGTGGGAAAGATTACTTCTCCTTTATGGTTTCAATCGTTTTGTGTTTGAATTTTTAAAGAGTCTTCGCAAATTTTCATAAGTTCATAATTGTGGGGTTGAAACCTGCTCCGACTCCATTCCTTCAGACTATATATGGCAACGTGGCCTGGTGTTAAGGGACTCAGTGTTGTAGTAAGAAAATTGGAGGTAAACGAGTCCTTCAAATATTGCCACGAAACACCACCTATATGGAAGGAGCTTGTTTCGTGGCATAGTCAGGAGGAATCAGAAGCCTCCAATGTTCATACACGATCACAGGGTCCTTAAGGAGGTAGAAGAGAGCATATGTATACCTTGGCCATGGAAGAGAGGTGGTTGGTGCATTGTAAATCTGGAGCAACGGATTCTACCAAACTATTCCAAGCAACAGAACACCATTATTTGTTATTAATCTGGTCCTGTTCACTGGCATACTTTGGAGGAATCGTGGTGCTCTTAATTTAAGTAACAAGAAGACCTATACTATCCCCTTCAGGGCCCTGTGATCGTGTGAGGGAATTGGAGGCTTCTGATTCCTCCTGACTATGCCACGAAACAAGCTCCTTCCATGTAGGCAGTGGTGTTTCGAGGCGATATTTGAAGGCCTCATTTACCTCCAAATTTCTGCCTACATCACAGGGTCCCTCAACAACATACCGAGGGCGGATAATACAGTAGTAAAATGACTTATATAGGAAGCCATTAACTTGAGGCAACACGAGGCCTTCCAGATACACAGGAGTGATGGTCAAGGGTGTACCGGCCAACTACAACAACAACAACAACAATAACAACAACAACACAATAACAATAATAATAAAATATAATAATAATAATAAGTGAAAGCATAGAGTTATTATCAAGTCGTTGTTATTTATTTTTTATGCACTGTAATAACAAACAACAATGGGAAGTATAGAGTGTGATTTGTGTGTGTGTGTGTGATGTGTGTGTGTATTATCTTGATGTGTGTGTGTGTGTATTATTTTGAGGTGTGTGTGTATTATTTTGAGGTGTGTGTGTGTATTATTTTGAGGTGTGTGTGTGTGTGTGTGTGCTTTTTATGACTTCACAGGCTTGACGTCTTTATATCTTGATGTTTGTGTGTATATTATTTTGATTTTTTTTTTTTTTTTTTTTTTTTTAAGACTTCTCTGGCTTGACGTCTTTATATCTCTCTTACAACACCGACAATCACGACTCCTTGTCATCGCTGGCCTCATCATGGCTACTAATTGGCTTCTTGGGACTGATGAGGCTCGTGGTGGTGGTGGTCGTGGTGGCTACTTCATATTTCATCAACAAAAGACAATTAATTAATGAGTCGTAATAAATATAAAAATAATAATAATAATAATAGTACACGTGTGAGTATTGATCATGTCAGCTTTGAGTAATATATAGTAGTGTGTTCCTGAGGCTAGTTTTTATATCATGAAACCACTGAATAACCAAGATTGAGAGGCAGGGAAAGAAAGCGAAACAGATAAGGATGATAATCGATGAAAATAGAAATAAAATCAGAATATAAATGAAATAGCTGAATAACCAAAACCGAGAGGAAGGGAAAGAAAGTTAAATAGTTAAGGATGAAAATAGATGAATTCTAGTGAGGACAGAAAATAAAAGAATAAATGAAACACTGAATAACCAAAACTGAGAGGCAGGGAAAGAAAGCTAAATAGATAAGGTAGATAAAAATATAATAAATGTCTAGTGAGGACAGAAATAAAATCAAAATACAAATGAGGACAGAAATAAAATCAGAATACAAATGAGGACAGAAATAAAATAAGAATACAAATTAAATAACTGAATAACCAAAACTGAGAGGCAGGGAAAGAAAGCTATATAGATAAGGGAGAAAATAGATGTCTGGTGAGGTGAGAACAGCGACCTGATAACTGAGACCATGAAGGAGATAAGGCGTGGAGGTGTTATTGTTGTTGTTGTTGCTATAGGCTAGGACTAGGTGATGGTGGTGGTGGTAGTATAAAACAGGTTGGTTGATGGTGTAGCCAGGAGGTAGCCGTGGTCAACTCCGATATCTCTCTCTCTCTCTCTCTCTCTCTCTCTCTCTCTCTCTCTCTCTATTTATCTATCTATCTATCTATCTATCTATCTCTCTCTCTCTATCTCTCTCTCTCTCTAGTTCCACTCCTGTCTCTTGTTACTTGCAGGAATTATTAAGGAGCAAGTTAGATTGAGTCATTTGTCCCCCTGAGTTGTAGCCATTGAGTAAGACCCGGTAATTAGACTTTTCTCCAAGCCACGTGTGTGTGTGTGTGTGTGTGAGACCCTCTCTTTCAATATGTGTTTGAGTGTGTGTGTGTGTCCCTCTTTCTCGGTTTGTGTGTCTTTTTATCTCAATATGTGTGTGTGTGTGTGTTGAGATAAAGTTGACCAATGCCACACCTTCATTAACAGGAAGAGTAACACATTGAGGGTCAATAGTTGTGTTCTGATCCGAGACACAACCAGCCTCGCATCCCGATACTCCCGAAGCACCGGTATTCGAACCAGGGTTGCCAGAGATTCACATTGTCCCTCTGATCAGGACGAAACTATTGACCCAGTGTTCAAAGCCTCGAGTGAGTATCGTATTCACACACACTACTGTTGTATAGTTGTACAGTCGCGGCACATAGTCTTGGATCAGGCTATAAGGGCAAGTCTGGTCAAGGATAATGTGCCCCGACTGTACACTGTCAAGGCAACCTGTTGAGTGGTCACCAGTGTTGGCAATGGTGGGGAGTCAGCTTCCCTTCCTCCCAACACAGACTTAGTGGTTTGAGAACTATAGAGAAATAGGCTCGCCCCACTGGAGTCACCCTCTGGCGGCTGGCCTCTGCCACACAAGGATTCACTCAGTGTGGCTCGCGAGCCCAGACAGGACGGAGGAGGTGTGTGCTGCTCCCTCTCCCAGTCAGGTTGAGGTGTGCTCGCTCTTACAGCCTCCCTCTACTCTCTCTTATCAATGTGTCCTCGAACAGAAGTTCTCTTTAGTGTTCTTGTGCTTGTTATTATGATTATTATATGGTGAGAAGTGATACGTACTGAGATTATTTTATTGACAATGAAGTTCTTCCAAAATAGTACAATGCGACTGGTGGTGTTAGTAGTGTGTGTGGTGCTTATGTCTGTGGCAGATGCGTCACAACTCAGAGAAAGGAGACTTCGACGCCCACACGGCCCACGTCAAGGAAGAATGTACCGTCGACGCCCTCAGAGAATTATGCCCTCCAATGCTGCTTCAGGGCCTTCGTCCAAGCCCTTAGTGCCCTCAGCCTGTCCTGAAAGCCTGTCCCTAAATGAACGAGAGGAAATGTCCAACTTAGTGTTCACGGGTCGTATTGAGAGTCTGCCTGGTGGACGCCGAGTGGTCAGTCGTCACACGGTGGGGGTGGAGGGGGTGGCTGGCGACGTGAAGGTGAAGCGTGTGTTCAAGGGGGGCGTGGTGGCTGGGGACTTGGCGGGGCGAGTGGTGAGAGTGGAGGGGCTGGGCAGGTGGGACGTGTGCAACTCCCTGGCCAGAGTGAGGGACACTAAAATCTTCCTCACCAACATGGATGACGAGGGACGCATCCACCTCAACTCGTCACTCGTCAGACTCACTCTTCAGGCTCTTCGTGCCACCGCCAAAGCTGTCTCAGGTAAAACATTCCTTTCATCTTGATATCTTTCTTAACCAATACTATTTTTACCCTGCCATTACAATGCTATGGTAAACCTGTGTCAGGTTTGTAAGTAAATCCCACACTGGTAGACGAAGTATTTTATTCCAGACGTTTCGGCGACTATTCCCACTGAAGAGGGTGACAGGTCGCCAAAACGTCTGAAATAAAACATTTCGTGTACCAGTCTGGGTTATACTTACATTCATGATCACGTTGGTGTGATTTTCCACGCATAGTGTCATGTGTAATTTGCACCAGATTTAAATAGTTGATGTACGAGTCAATCCGGATGTTAGTTCCCGCCTAACACTGCATTCATACATGTATCCCCCCCCCTCTCCCTCCATACTCCACCCCTAGTACCCCCTCCCTCCCTCCATACCCACTACACCTCCCCCACCAAGTCCTCCCCTCCCTCCAAACACCACTACACCACCCCCATGTCCCCCCTCCCTCCATACACCCCCCAAGTCTCCTCTCCCTCCATACACCCCCCCAAGTCCCCCCCCCCCATCCCTCCATCTCCATCCCAGTCCTTATTCCTACTGGCATCTGTTTCGGATACGAGAATCGAAATTGGTGGTTCACTCCTTATCGGATACACAAATTAAAATGATTGGAGTGATTAAGGTGGTAATTGATGAGGCTGTAGATGTAGTAGCCTAATTACTCTACCTTAACAAATGTGAACGACGAAAATATTTGACTCTTGAACCACGTGACTTTTTCTAAAATGCATTAAAATCACTGGATGTTAGTCTGAGTGATAGGAATGTTTGGTTTTGTATTTATCTTGTCTTGGAATAGAATCTCATAACTGTATATGCTCAGTTATAAGCTTTCCTACCATTTTTTTTATCTTTCTATAAACTGTACAGGAGAAGAAAATGTGAGTGTCACTTGTATCGAATATATTTTTTTATCTTGTAATGGAATAGAATCTGACAAACAGTATATGCTCAGTTATAAATTTTTCTACCATTTTTATCTTTCTATAAACTGTACAGTAGAAGAGAGAGCGACTGTCACCTTTATCGAATTGCTGTCAGTGATAATATATCCCTCCCTTCAGTTTAAACACTCTGGTGGTATCCTGCCTCAGTGGAATGCTAGGCTGGAGACGAGGCAACGAGACCAATTAAAACAGAGTAGACTAATGTTGTGTTGTTGTTGTAGAAGGAACTGGACTCTTCGTAGTTCATCTATCAGTAACACAAAACAGGTCTCACACTCGTATACAAAGGTACTAATCTGTTTCTTGGCATAGTTTGGAGGCAGCAGTAGCCCTCCAAACTGCCCAATTTAACTGTATAGCCTAATGGGTTTTTGTAGAAGGAACTGGAGTCTTCGTAGCTCGTCAAACAATACCACAAATAAGGTCTCCCACTCGTATAGGTCCTACTGAGGTAGTAATCTGTTTCTTGGCATAGTTTGGAGGAATCAGCAGTAGTCCCCCAAACATCCCCCTCTGGTTTCCTTATTAATTAAAGTTTGGGTAAGGATTCCTGTGGGTAAGGTTTGGCCACGAGTACTGCTGATGTCTGATAGAGATGTCCGGGTAGAGAGAGGTTCATCCATCAGTGTACAGAGACGAACAAAGATACAGACATCACACTGTAACTGATAATGTGGATCAAGGGTTGGTGGTGGTGAACAGGATACATTGGCAGGCACAAGTCGAGGAGTTGATTGTCGCCAGAGGGTCAGAAGAGTACTAAGGATGTGATTATGTTGTGGACTTGTTTGTTTGAGGACGGTACTGTACATTCTCTCTCTCTCTCTCTCTCTCTCTCTCTCTCTCTCTCTCTCTCTCTCATTATTATTTTGGTTGTATGAATACTGTACATCCTCCCTCTCTCTCTCTCTCTCATTATTATTTTATTTTGATTTGATTTATATTTGCATGTCTTGTTTGTATAAATACCGTACTCTCTCTCTCTCTCTCTCATTATTATTATCATTTTTACTATACATATATTTATTTATGTATGTCTTAACATCAGGAAGTTTGTAGGTTGTCAGTAGGTTGTAACCCTTGTGAGACCTCGAGATTAAGAGAAGTTATCATCTTAATTTATAATTTTAATTGGTGTGGTGATTCTTAACAATTCTTTCAGTGGAGTTCAACTTACAACACCTTACTTACTTTGTGTTTACTTTGAGTGAGTGAGTGAGTAATACATATTATCTGAGTGAATGAGTGACTAAGAATGGTTGATATATGATGAGTGAACGAGTGAGTGGGTGGGTGGGTGAGCGAGTGGTTCCCTGTGAGTGAGTGAGTGAAAGTTCTATTTGTATGTAAATGAGTAAAACTGAGAATGGCTAGGTGAAAGTTTTAAAATGAGTGAGTGATGCATTAGGAGTTATAGTGAAATATTGAGTGATGTCGTGATTTGAGTGAATACATGAGTGAGTGAGTTATGGTGTGACAAAAATACAGGCAGAATCAGCATAACACGTCTCTCACCATCATCATAACCAGATCCATCCCAGGCAAGTCTAGTGGTGGGAATATTGTCTGTGTGTGTGTGTGTGTGTGTGTGTGTGTGTGTGAGAAAGAGAGACAGAGAGGGAGAGAATGTGTGTGGGTGTGATGGAGAGAATGTGTGTATATGTGTATGTGTGAGAAAGAGGCAGACAGAGAGAGAGTATATGTGTGTGTGTGTGATGGAGAGAATGTGTGTATATGTGTATGTGTGAGAAAGAGAGAGACAGACAGAGAGGGAGAGAATGTGTATGTGGAGAGAGAAAGATAGACATACAGTGTCTGTGTGTGAGTGTGATGTTCAGAGAGAGAGAGAAAGAGAAAAGGAAGAACGTGTGAGAAAGAATATATACGTGTGTGTGTGTGTGTGTGATTAAATGCATGTGTGTGTGTTTTGTG
>JAWZYT010004617.1:0-7500 GCA_034508575.1 Petrolisthes manimaculis
CTTTGGGGTGTACAGTGAACAGTATACATGTAGTGTTGAGGGACCTGTGATGTAGTCAGAAAATTGGAGCTAAGCGAGTCCTTCAAATATTATCCACTGAACACCATTTATAAGGAAGGAGCTTGTTTCGTGGCATGGTCAGGATGAATCATAAGCCTTCAATTTCCATACACGATCACAGGGTCCTTAAGCAGGTGTTCTAACGCACCATTTATATCGGATTTTTTTTTTGTTCATATATATATATATAAATTAGAATGCCTTGATTCCTCTAGCCAGATGTATGTATGTGTGTGTGTGTGGGGGGGGGGGGGGGTTCATGTTATATTTTCAATAGTTACCAAGCGAATAAAGGGAAATAATGGAGTAGTGAGAATAATTTGCATATAACTTTTCCAATTCATATTGCAATAAAATCGAATCAATACCTCTTAACTCACCAACAGGATCAAGTGGGTAATATACTTTTGGTCCATTGGAGAGCCTTGATTCGTTCAAAGTATACCAGGAAACGGGACCAGACGAACACAAATAATGGGTGTTCTGTTGCTTGGAATAGTCTGGAGGAATGAGTTGCTCCAGATTACAAAATGAAATGGCTATTATAGTGTAGAGCATCGTGATTTGTAATGGGGCTAAGACTGTACTCGTAAATCACAAGGCTACAAAACTGACAAACGAGGAAGGAAGAGAAGGAGACAGAAAAAAAAAAATACTGTAATGTAACACTTAAACGACGGCTCTCTCTCACTCTCTTTCTCTCTCTCTCTATTTCTCTCTCTCTCTATTTCTCTCTCTTTCTCTTTCTCTCTCTCTCTCTCTTTCTGTCTCTCACCTCACATGCGTTTCTGTTGGTCATGAATTTTGTAATGTTTTGTTGTGTTTTCTCTGTTTCACGTGACGTATTTCATTCTCTCACATTTCTAGTTTATTTGACTATTTTTTCTCAATTTTTTTGTAGTATTTTGCGGTATGGGAAATGTGGTGGAGAGAGAGAGAGAGAGAGAGAGAGAGAGAGAGAGAGAGAGAGAGAGAGAGAGAGAGAGAGAGAGAGGGGGGGGGGAGGCTGGGTGGGTGGGTAGAGGGTGTGTGGGCTAGCTTAGTGGGTAGGAGAGGAACTGACTGAGTTGGGGGTGGTGGGGACTATATGGGTGGGTAGGTGGGTGGAGAGGAAGGGGACTACATGGGGGGGGGGGGTAGGTGGGTGGGAAGGTGAGACAGGCAGGTAAGCACAAGGAACCACACACACCAGAGGATTTAATTAGGAGGAGGACAGGTGTGTGTGTGTGTGTGTGTGTGTGTGTGTGTGTGCTAGGTGTGGCCTCCTCACTCTGATCAAAGGTGTCATCACAGTGAGGGTGAAGGTGAGGGTGAGGGTGAGGGTGGGTGTGGCTTGAGGCTTTGGCATGGGTGGGTGTGTGGGTGGGTGGGTGATGGGGGGAAGGACATGGGTAAGTAGGATGGTAGGTGTGTGTGTGTGTCTGTCTGCTGCTTTTCTGGCTTCTCCTTCGACACACACATTGTACATACACACACACTGTACTTACACACACACTGTACATACACACACACTGTACATACACACACACTGTACATACACACACACACGTACTGTACATACGCACATGTACTGTACACACACATACACACACACATACACACACACACACACACACACACACACACACATACTCTAAAATCCATGCATATAACAATAAATAAACTGCCCTAGATAATCACAGACGTTGTTTATTTTATTTCATTATTGTGCCAGCCCATGCAGCGAGAGACGATTAATTAATGGAGGAATAAGTATTAGCGAGTACATAAATAATGAGCCAAAGTTGATGATTGCTATTGAAGATTATGACACTGAGCCTGGATGGATGGGACCGTGCATGAATATAGATCAATAATTAAAGAGGGGATTATTATTATTGTCCTTCTAATCCGGAGTGGGGACATTTTTTTTTATTTTCGGTGTTTCGGTTGTTTTTCTATTTTTTTTTTTTTTTTTTTGTGTGGGTTTGTTGGTCATTCACTCTTGTTCCTTTTTCTTCCGGCGGCATTTGGCCATTGCTGTTGTTCTGTTGTTAGTTATTGTTAGTTAATGCTTTCTCTCCAGTTATTTTGTCAGTCTTTAAATATAATTCTCCTGTGACTCCTATACTGATTTTTTTGTATTTCTCCTCTGGTTCATATTCTGTATTTTTTGTATTTCTCCTGTGACTCCTATCCTGTTCCCCTCTCTCCCTCTCTCCTTCCTTCCTATCCCTTTCTCTCTGTCCTTCCTCTACCTTTACTCTGTCCTTCTTCCTCCCTCCCTCCCTTCCCACTATCCCTCCTCCCTTCCCCCTACCCTATCCACCCTTCCACCTGTACCTCGACCCGTCAAACACGCCACCACATTTCTCTCCACGTGTGTCTTGGATTTTTACTACTGTGGTCTCTGGTGGACTTGCTCTCCCCTTGTGTGGTCGGGTTGGTTTGGTTCTGTGCACAAGTTGCCTTCTCGATCTCAAGAAGGATATGTTTTAACCTCTCTATATTTTTATCTCCCCTTTATAAAGATGATAGATTTATACACTTAGCGTCTCGGTTTGGTTGTTAGTTGTTCCTGTGTGTTGCCTTCTCAGTCTCAAAGATAAATTATTATTATTAGGTTCATTCCACTTACTTCCCTTTAAAAGATGATATATTCTTAGCCTATGCAATCCCAACTTTAAGGGTTATTTTTCCACTTTTAGTACGTTGGAGCTGCTTTATTTCTCTTATGTATGCCAGGAAACAAACAGGACCAGATTAACTAGAATAATAGCTACCTGTTTTGTTGCTTTGTATTGTTTGTAGGAATAGGTTGCTTCAGATTTACTGTACTGCTCAAACTCTTAAGGACCTTGTGATCGTGTACGAAAATTGGAGGATTCTGATTCCTCTCGTCGATCAATTCACGAAACAAGCTCCTTCTATATAGGTGGTGTTTCGTGGCAATATTTGAAGGACTCATATAACTCCAAATTTCTGACTACATCACAGTGTCCCATAAGGGGAGATTTTTTTGTTGGTAAATGGGAGGGCAACTGATTCCTTCAAACTTTGCCAGGAAACAGATGCCCTCAATGGTACTAATACGGGATCAGCTGTTTCGTTGGATAGTTTGGAGGAATCAGAGACCTTCCAAAAAGAGAGTCTCCCCTTTAAGGTATAGTTTGGGATCAGGTTTGAGGTCACGAGAAAAGTTTAGGTCTGATCTTTTACTGATTGTCTGGTGAGTACATCTTTAGTGACTCTGGACGACCCACTCCATGTTGTCAGAAAATTGGAGGTTAGTGAGTCCTTCAAACTTTGTCACGACACACACCACACACACACACACACATACACACATACACACACACACACATACACACACATACACACACACACACATACACATACACATACACATACTCACACACACACACACACACACACACACACACACACACACACACACACACACACACACACACACACACACACACACACACACACACACACACACAATTATGGAGGGAGCTTAATTGTTTCGTGGCATAGTCAGGAGGAATCAGAAGCCAACAGATCTCATACACAATCATAGGGTCTCTTAGTTAGTTAAATATATTGTGGGAGAAAAATGGAGGGGCTACCGATTCCTCCAAACTATCCCAGGAACCGAATCTCACCTCTGTGTTACTAATACTGTAATGGGATCCGTTTCGGTGCATACAGTCGTTGTTTGGAGGATTCAGGAGTCCTCCAAGTACATTATTTACCATCCCGAGTTTCTCCCCCTAAATTAAACTCATATATTATAAACCTTTCTTGGATGGATAAAACACATGATAAATTTAAATATTAAAACTTCTATAATTTAGTATCCGTTTTTTGAACGGTTTGCCTGATAAATGAATGAAATGCAAAGAAAAGTTGGATGCTCATTTATATATATATATATATATATATATATATATATATATATATATATATATATATATATATATATATATATATATATATATATATATATATATATATATATATATATATATATATAGATAAGATAAGAAGAGAGTGATTGAAAGAAAAGAATGAGGAGGTGAGGCTGAGTAGATAAAGATAAAGAGATATGGATAAAGTGATAACGATGGGATGATAACATTGAGGAGATAAAGATAGAAGATAAAGAAAGATAAAGAGATAAAGATTGAAGATAATGAAAGATAAATTAAAATAAGAAGACACTATCTATATTACATACGGTATTTACCTGGTTGAGATAAAGAGATAAGGAAGATATTTCTGTTCTCGTTAGTAAGAAAAGAAGAGGGAGAGGAGGAAGAGGGAGAGAGATAAAAAGGGCAGTAAATGATGTCATGAGATAAAAACATAGAGAAGAATGTGAGTGTGTTTTTTTTATATATTTTTTTTTAGTCTTGGTGAGGGAAGATGAGGAGGAGGAAGTTGAGGAAAAGAAGGAGGAGGAGAGGATGAAGATGAGGATGAGGAGTAGGAGGAGGAGGAGGAGAAGTAGAAGTAGAAGTAGAAGAAAGAGGTGGAGGAGAAAATGATAGAGAAGAAGGAGTAGGTGGAGGAGAAGGAAGAGGAGGAGGAAGAGGAAGAGGAAAGGAAAAGACGAGAAGTAAAAAGAGGAGAGGTAAAAATATATAGTTATGACGTTATCAGCGGAAGGTGTCTAAAAGGAAGAGGAAGAGGAAGAGAAAGAGAAAGAGGAAGAGGAGGAGGAGGAGGAGGAGGAGGAGGAGGAGGAGGAGGAGAGGAGGAGGAGGAGGAGGAGGAGGAGGAGGAGAAGGAAGAAGAGGAGGAGGAGGAGGAGGAGTAGAAGAAGAAACTGAATAAGGAAAAGATTGGGAAGAAGAAGAAATGAAAAAAAGGAAGAGAAGCCAAGGATGATGATGAGGAAAAGGAGGGAGAGGAAGATGAGGAGATAAATGTGGAAAAGGAATAGTAAGAAGAGGAGGAGGGGGAGGAGGAAAATGAGGAAGAAGAGGAGGAGAGGGAAAGAGGAGGAAGAAGAAAATGAGGATGAAAGGAAGGAGGAGGAAAATGAGGAAGAAGAGAAGGAGAAGGAGGAGAAGGAGGAGGAAGAAAATGAGGATGAAGGGAAGGGGGAGGGAAAGGAGGAGGAGGAGAAGGAGGAGGAGGAAAATGAAGATGAGGTGGATGAGGAAAAGGATGAGGAAAAGGGTTAAAATGGTTATGGTGTTATCAGCGGGGAAATATGACACCCTGGGGAAAAAGTGCAATTCTAACCCCGACGTAGATTAAGGACAGGGGAAAGAATTGCACTCATTAACTAACTCTCTCTCTCTCTCTATCTCTCTATCTCTCTATCTATTTATCTATCTATTTATCTATCTATTTCTCTATCTATTTCTCTCTCTCTCTCTCTCTCTCTCTCTCTCTCTCTCTCTCTCTCTCTCTCTCTCTCTCGTAGAACCACCTGTGTGTAAGATCGTATAGAGATAACATCATACTGGTGGTCTGTCTGTTGCTTGGAATAGGTTGGAGGAATCAGTTGCTACAGATTTACTACCAACGCTGTACTACTACCACCACTACCCCTACCACCACTACTAACAACAACAACAACTACTACAATAACAACAACTACTACTACTACTACCACTACTACTACTACCACTACTACCACTACCACCACTACTATCACCACCACCACCACCTCCACCACCACTACTAACAACAACAACTACTAACTACTACTAACAACTACTACCCCACATCCTACATCCCACCTTAAGCATCTCAGGGCAGTTTCAGAAATGTGGGCAATATGTTTCAAGGTTTAAGAGGCCAGGCCAGGAAAGAAGTGCATGGGGTCGACTTTTAAAGAGGTGGGATTAGCCTATCGGGGGCACTTGGAGACTATGGGTTCCTACAGAGTGTAACAGGAAACAGACAGACAGACAGACAGACACACAGACAGAAGGCACCGGTGTGGGTATCGTTGTAAGGATATAGGCTGTTTGTTTTTGTCGACTTAATTTAGGGGAAGTTTTGTGTTGGTAAATCTGGAGTAACCGAATCCGTGTTGTCGTGGCACAGTTTGGAGGAATCAGAGCCGAACCTCCCCTCCCCCCCACCAAAAAAAAAAAAAAAAAGATAAAAAAAAAAAAATCTGTCTCCTTTTTTCTTCTTTTCTTCTTCTTTTCTTTGTTGTAGTCGCACAGTTTGGAGGAATCAGAGACGAACCTCACCCCCCCCCCACCCAAAAAAAATCTGTCTCCTTTTTTCTTCTTTTTTTCTTCTTTTTTTCTTCTTTTTTTCTTCTTCTTCTTCTTCCGCTCGCCAAGTGCTGAATTACCTGGGATCACGCTGGTCGCCGCTATGTCCTCATAACTCGTAAGTGAGGAAGGGAGGGAGAGTCGCCCCCCGTCGCCAGTCTGCCATTAGTGGGGTGGTAATGGTTGGCTGGCTGGCTGGCTGTGGGAATATTGATGGTGGCGGGGGGTGGGGTGGGGGTGTTGGTTCTGGTACCCCCCCCCCTGCCCCATTCCTACCCCCACCCATCACCACTACTACTACCACCACCAATGGCCATGAAGATATATGATTGATATTATTGCCACTACCATTACCACTACCACTGCTACTCTACACTACTATCATTACTATACAATTTTTAACACTACCACCATTATCACTCCTACCACCCTACCATCACTCCTACCACCCTACCATCACCAACACCACCATCACCACCACTATTATCATCACCATCACCACCACCAACACTATGATAAAATCTGGCATGAAAAAAGACACAAACTTGTATGAGACGTAAACTTAACACCCACCAACCCAACAACAACAACAACAACAACAACAACAACAACAGTACCAGGATAATCACTTGGTATAAAAAACTTGTACAAGACTTTAAAGAAAACTAATTGAAATAATCACACATGCAAAGTTTCAAAAGGCAAAACTCACCTCTAAAACACAAAACGGATAAATAAAACACACACACACATACACTTCAGAAACTCAAAACGAAATCACACACACACACACACACACACACACACACACACACACACACACACACACACACACACACACACACACACACACACACACACACACACACACACACACACAAGCTCTCCAATTTACCAACAACAGATTCTCTCCCTTTAATTAATGAACACCTTCATATATAAGGTATTGAAATCACAGTGGGACCTTTTGATTCATCCAACCTCCTTCAAGAGACAGGACACCCCAGCACTGTTCTGTTGTGTGGAGTGTTTTGGAGCACACTTTCGCCTCCAGTCGGTCTTAATTAACGGATAAAGGTCCCTGTGGAGTCGAGTGGGACGAGTCTATCTTAATTAAGGAGCTTGAGGATAAGGGTATGGGGTCACGGACGGGTGTGTGTGTGTGTGTGTGTGTGTGTGTGTGTGTGTGTGTGTGTGTGTGTGTGTGTGTGTG